>JANUSC010000041.1:600000-890000 GCA_025200525.1 Camellia lanceoleosa | reverse complement strand
CTGCCTTGCTGCTGACTGCCTCTGTTTGCACATTGAACACCAACAATTCTGCCCACTTCCAGAACACCTCTGCTCCACCTTACCAACACATTGTGCAAATTTCACTGATGGCTGACAAGGGGCCAGGCAGCTGCCAATGGTGGCCGGTCGGCTACTGGTGGTGGCCAGTTAGCCACTGCTAACATGGACTCCTTTGCTGCAACAGAGAGCAAATAAAGCAACACAGTGCATTTCTCAAGGGTTGTTTGCACACTTTGCCTCTCCTTTTCATGGGGAAATCAAAAGAGGGACAAAATTTGGTTCATAAACCATCAATCAAGCAATTTTATTGCATGATGGCTTGTGAAACCAATTGTGCAAGTTTAATAAATGCCAACTGAGACCAAAATGTCCATAACCCTATCATGCATGATCAAGGGCAACGGGGACTTAGTAAAATGGTACATTTCACCACTTTTAAGTATGAAATGTCCCATTTTCCTTGTGTTCAAATTAACGTCCGATTTGAACACATGCAATGTAACTCAAAGACACGCTTATCTTGCCACTTTTACTTGCCATTTTTGTTTACACATTGTAGTTACCAAATCCATTCTTTAATCAATTTGTCCATTGGTGAGTGTCCTCTAATGGAAAGAGGACTCAAACCACAAGTTTCTTTGGGCATGAAAGAGGTATTACACTGTTGGTAATGAACCCCTTAAGGGATTAAACCATTAGGTGTAGCACCTCCATTTCACACTTAGGCAAACAAGTGGTTTGAAACCACTTTCAAAGCAAAACAAAAGAGTGAAGAATTGAGGGGGGGCTGCAGAGATTGTAAGTGCTGAAATGAAGTGGGAAAAAGTACTAAAACGTGCAATCAACTCAAACTAATGATGGTTAAAGCCTAAAAACACCAAGCTAGTGAAATGACTTATACTACAACTATGCAAAACAAGACTCAAATGAACTAACCAACCCAAAACAAAGCTAAAACATGTTATTTCAGAGGCTAAAACATGCTGGACTAGAGCTAAGTTAAGCTAAAAAAAATATGTTAACATGTGAAGCTAACTAAGCATGCAAACAAGATACAAGGAGGGAAGACTAACCCCTTTAAATTTAGACTTCAAAATGAGTTCTTTGCCACTAAAAAACTTCTGAAATTCAGTAGTTAAAAGGCCCCAAAATTTTGGTTTGAAAGTGATGAACAAAGGTACAAAAGCTTGACAAACTAAAAAGTAAGAAGGGTGAACCACCCCCTAACTAAAAATGGCCTCAAACCACCACCTTTAGGCCACAAAAACAGAGCTTTTTACAGTTCAAAACCAGCCCAAAAATAGTGGAAAGAGATAGGAAAACAAGTGTGCAAAACAAGCTTAAAAGGAGAGTGTTATACCTCTTGAAGCCAAGACACAATTTGGCAAACAATCCAAGATAAAACCACCTTCAAGAGCTCCAAACAAGTCCTAAGGAACCTTAGCTCAAAGGTGAGAGGATTTGGTTTAGGATGTGTATGCAAAAGTGTAGAGAAACTAGGCAAGTGTGCACAAAATTGCAAGAGAGAGAGAGAGAGAGAGAGAGAAATCTAGAGAGAGACATATTTTTGTTCCAAAATTTCTAACCCTCAAAAATGGCAGAGGAAAACAAGCCTTGAGCTTAGAAACATCCCACCCTACACGTGTAGGGAGATGCAACTCAATGTGCTAACAGCTGGCACAACTGTCAACAAATATTTAGAAAAAGACACTGGTAGCCGACCGGCCACCACTGATGGCCGACTGGCCACATCAATGGCCGACCGGTCACCAAAAGTTTCAGGCTTGAAACACAAAGGTTTTGGTCCAAAACAAGGCGAAGAAAAGAACAAGGTTTAAAGGCTCCAAGACAAGGCATTCAGCCAAAGACTTCGGGCACTCAAAATAAACACATGCAATCACAATTATCACGTGCACAAATGATGACGTCCAAGTCTTGAGGACGGTCAATAATGGAGTGTCTACAGTTGTCCCTCTTTGACAGAACTTGAACGTCATGAATTGACGGGAGTTAATGTCAAATCCTAGAGACAACCCATTTTTGACAACGCCGAAGACTTGGACAAACAAAGGCTGCCTACATATCCCTTTGCAAGGAATCAAACTAGCATAGGTGTGGGGCAAGATGCAAGTGATATGCACGATGCAAGAACATAACTTATGATCACGCAATGAGGCTGTAATGAAGCATTTACATGCAAATGCTATGCACATAAATGCCACGTTGACACAAACCAAAGTAAGTGTACAATAGTCTCACTCATGAAAAGAAGTAAGAAAACACGCCACTCTTAGGAAACACGAACCAAACCACATTTCATGCAGAAAGAATGTAAGAAAATTATGCAAACTTAACTATGTGACACACAGGAAAAGGCGAAGACCGACATTACCATCGGGCGCACCTGACGTCTCAATCGAGATCCTAACGTGTTGTACGTGAAAGGAGAAAGAATGGTGTGAACACTGGGATGCACCCCAATGTTTTTTACTGGAGGGTTGGTGTGAACATCGGGACGCACCCGAATGTTTCTAACCGAAGGGAGCGGTGTGAGCACCAGGATGCGCCCGAATATTTTTAACCAAAGGGAGTGGTGTGAAAACTGGGACACACCCGAGTGTTTTTAACCAAAGAGAGTGGTGTGAACACCGGGATGGACCCGAGTGTTTTTAACCAAAGGGAGTAGTGTGAGCACCAGGACGGAACCCAGTGTTTTTAACCAAAGGGAGTGGTGTGAACACCAGGACGCAACCAAGTGTTTTTAACCAAAGGGAGTGGTGTGAACACCAGGATGCACCCGAGTGTTTTTAACCAAAAGGAGTAATCCTAACATGTTGCACACGAGAGGAGGGAGAGTAGAAGGAAGTGAATCGAAGGGCACAAACGATCTCACCTGGAACTCCTCTGAATGAACCATACATACAATATCGTTTGACTGTGTTGGCTCCACTAGATGAACCATACATACAATATCGTGCTTGCATGAGAAAGAAACTCAACAAGTACAACATAGTAAGGGTGCATGTTCTATGCACGATTACAATAATGTTAAGGCATGTTCAATGCAAATGTATTGACAGCATGTTTTATGCATGATAATTTGGAAGCATGTTCTATGTATGATAATTTGGAAGCATGTTCTATGCACGATTAATTGGAAGCATATTCTATGCAAGAAGGAAGAAGTGCATATTCTATGCAAAACAAATTGAGTAGCAACTTTTGATTTACCTCTCAGAAGAGTTGCAACATGTTTTAAAAGGATACACCTCGTTCATGTTGACTAGTGATGAACATCATGCGCAAAAGACACGGTTTGGAGCTTCTGCAGAAGCAATCTGAACTTAAAAGTGAACTTTCCTTATACTTCTTGAGAAACAAGGACACAAAACAGCATCAAGACTCAATGGAGGAGCACTGGGCACTGGACGACCACAAGGGGAGGGTGTCGGCCACCTGTCGGCCATCCCTAAGCATTGTTGGCCACCAATGTGGCCTTTCGGCCACCACTGGCAAATCGGGCCCATTTTGGTCTTTTTACCATGGGTCTTTAAGTAAAGGCCATGGGGCCTCATTTCCACACACCCTCATGTCCGAAATTCCACAATCTCTCTCTTTCTAGACCTTTCTTCTTTCTAGATCCGCACTTTCTATGCATTTTTCAACATCTCGCGCAAAATTGACTCGCTTTATTCTCTTTGTTTCCTTCATTTTGAACCGATTGAAATTTGATTTCGGTGTTTTTTTCTTCATTTTCACCACTTGAGGCTTGTTCCCTTCGAGTTTCTCTCGAGTTCTGTGCACTTTTCCCGGGCTTTGACTTTTTCTCCCATTTTTTCTCTCCTAGGGTTTGACTTTTTTTTCAAGTTTACCCTTTTTCCCCATTTTGCTCCACTTTTCATCAACTCTTCACCTATATTCCATATGGCAAAAGATATACCACCAGATGGAACTCCTCCAGAGGCAGAGTTTAAGGCAGAGTTTGATTCTAAGGACGAGCCAGAGCCATTACCACTGAGGGTATGACCTTTCAATCCAGCGAGATACCACCTCCCAAACATACATCCTATCTGCCGAAGGTATTAGATGCTTTATTGATTTTGCTCTCGGTGCATCGAAGGATCTCCTACTGAGGGAGCCAGCCTTACAGCTTTTAGTCATTGTCATTAAGGTATGGGCTCTATCCCCCGTATTTAAGTTGCATTTCTTGCACTGTCTTTTATCTGACTGTACTTTCATAATTGCTTTATCTGATTCATCTCTACCTGATTTATTTGCATCTGTTCTTTGCCACAGGGTGAGTCCCGCTCCTTCAGGGGCTACGGTGCTACGACTGCACAGGACTGGTATGACGAGCTCCCTACAGGAGTACGCCACATTGTCGACGAGGTTGGCTTCGGCCTTTTCTACTTTGGTCTGACGAGAGTCATAGCTAGCCGTCCTCTTCTAGGGCCCCCTTGGGAGAGATGGTGGACACCACCAACTCTTTCCACTTCTCCACAGCCAGAGAGGTGACGATGACTCCCTACGACTTTGCCATGATCACCGGCTTAGGCGTAGGGAGCGATCTGATCCCTCTTAATATAGACATGGGAGAGTGGGAGGCAGCTTGGGTTAAGCTATTGGGGGCGCGCCCACCTCTATACTGGCCAGGCATGGTCAAATATAGTTGGTTTGAGGAGCAGTTCTGTGGGATTGAGCTAGAGACAGTTGAGGAGGCAGAGCAATACGCTGGGGGTTTTCTGATGTACCTCCTCGATACCACCCTATTTGCAAATAGGGCGAACATCGTAGGATTATACTTGCTGAGCGCATTGGTGACCCTTTCCTGGGTTAGTTCCTATGATTGGGGCGAGGCTGGCCTCGCCACTCTATACGGCTATATGAGCTTGACCTCCTGCTTGAGGGAAAATTTGATCGGTAGCTACTAGCGAGCCTGGAAGGTACACATCTTTGCACTTTACACTTTTTGTCCAGCATTTCCTGCTTTGTATCTGTTCAACACATGTGCTTTCTACTTTGCACTTTCTGCATATGTTTATGCTATATGCTTTTTGCTTTGCATTTTCTATATCTGCTCAAATGGTATGCTTTATGCTTTACATTTTTTGTATCTGTTCAAATTCATTGTTGATCATATCACTGCACGTTCCTTGCAGCTATGGGTGTATGCTTATTTTTTCTGACTTTGGCCCCAGAGCTTGTAGTGGAGCATCCATTGACAGTCCCCTACTCATAACGATATGACGATCAGCTCCATCGTAGGACCCGCTAGTCCTTCTAGTTCTTCAGGCATTACTTTGACATAGTAGCTACTCATGAGGTAACCCAAAACATAGTCATTTTTGTTTTACAACTATTCTAACTCACATATTAGCAACTGACAACGGCTAATAATTTGCTCACCTTCTACTTGTAGATCACGTGGCAGCCATGGGCCACGATACCGACAGGGATTCAAGGCCAGTATAATGCAGCCTGTGGCATTTCTCATTATCACATTCTACTTGAGGGCCCAATTTGTCGAGCCTGGTTCCTGGGCAAGTGAGTCATGCGTCAGACCATGGGTTTGTCTACTCTGATCATACCAATGGCACTACTAGAGTCCATGAGATCAGCAGACAACCTATCTGCTGAAGAGGTCATTCAATTCATGGTAGGCTTGGAGGTAGACTACTTTCGAGTTGAGGCCGATTATACAGTCTTCATTGAGACATACCTTATGCCACCTCTGATCAGTGTTCATGGAGGCGAGGGAGCGAGAGCTCCTACTGTGAGGGCAGCGCCTAGAATGATTAGAGTGACCAGGGCCCATGGGAGAGGGACTTCTTGGGCAAGGCAGATGACTGGTTGGCCAGAGCTTCCCACTACACTTACATGTTGGCGGCATACCGGGGAGGCTTACCAAATCCCTATTAAGCCTGCACTGGCTGGGCACAAGCTTGTTAGGGTTCGAGTCTTGACTCCAGTATGTACCACTGTTTACGTTTTGCATGCCATATTTCATTTCAACTATATTTATAGAACCTTGACAAGATAAATGTACTTGCAGGCATCTATAGAGTACACCGGGGACGCTCTTGAGCTGGAAGTTTCCCTAATGGGGATGGTGCAGAGGAGCATGAGCCTACTCAATCTCTATAGCATTTAGGTAAGCTTCTTTATTTTATGCTGCATGCTGTCAATCTTTCTGCTGATACACTAGCATTTCAACAATAATCTGTTCCACAATGCATTGATCTAATACACTGCATCTGATACATTGCACTCAAATACCATACTTATACACTCATGCTGCATACCATCTTTGCATCTAATACATACATTGAGACTGATATGTTGACAATTGCCCTTTTCAGATCCTAGCTATACTGGGTGCGCCGGTAGGAGCAGCACCAGGATCAGCAATACCTCCTCTAGCAGTAGGGAGGGAAGGGAGAGTGGCTCGAGCGCCAAGCCGAGACAGAGCCAAGGGCACCCCAGATGAGAGTGGTCCTTCAGAGCCCATTCTGAGTGATGACAACGCCGAGACAAGTGACTTCAAGAAGGCAGTGAGTCCACAGTCTGAGTCCTCTGAGAGTGGAGACGACGGTGACTCTAGATTTGAAAGTGGAGGTAATGCTGAGCCGGGTTTTGAGGAGGAGAGCGGCGATGATTTTGGTTCCGGTTCGGCATCTGGTTCAGACACGATGCAAATGGAGACAACTCTGAGTTCCCTGTTCAGGAAGATGATGAAGAGGGCCTTTCAAGCCTGAGATAGCTAGTGATGATTTTTTGTATTTTTGCTTAGTTTCTTTTGTTAGTAGTGTTAGCACATTGTATAGCCTTTAGACAGGTTTTATTTGCTTTAAAAACTTGTATTGCACTTTTGTAAAAACAACCATGATCGGAATGAAAACCAGTTTTCATTTGAAAAGCGTTGTACTTTGCATCATGAGCACCACATTACATGAAAATGAAATTGATTTTGATACTAAAAACTGAATACTTGTATTGGCACAACAGTCTTAATCAGGTAATTAATGAATCGACCAACAACTAAAAAACAAAGTAAAACAACTCGATATTCAAAATAGGAACAATTCGATAAAAAACAAAACGACTTGATACACAACAACATAACTCTATAAACAACAGCAAAACAACTCAAATGCAACTTAACAAACTTGCTAAAGTTAAAAGGACTCAAAACAAGACCTTAAAAGACATAAAGAGCAGAACAAAACACATGTCTTCAGTATTTTCAGCACACAAGTGGACAGCAGGACAGACAAGAAGACTGTCGGCTATGAATAGAGGCTGTCGGCCACCAGTGGTGGCCGGTCGACTACCAAAGTGACCTGTCGGCCATCACCAATGGGCGGTCGGCCATCAATGTGAGAAACCTCCAGATTGTTGGCACCTGGTTTCCACTCATTTCCTTATCTTCTACAAAAGGTTAAGCTTCGTGATTTCTTCATTTTAGATACAAATTCTTCACAAATAAAGCCATTCTTTGCCGAAAAACTCTCGAATTGCATTGCAACTTTAAATGGCTCGAAAAAACTGAATTTCCGGGATTTCGGCATAAATGCACTATTCCTGCTGAGTCGTTCTCCGCTTTGTTTTCTATTCCTACACGTCGCGGCTAGATTTTGGAACCCGATTACACATGTCTTTAGCTTCGGGGGACAAGAGACATGCTCGACGGTCGAAGAATTTCAAGTGCTAATGGAGTCTCGACGTGATGAGGAAATCTTGTCTCAACCCCGTTTTGGTTACATCCAAGCTTTGGGAAGAATGTGAGGGCTTACTCTACACGAGGCCCGATCCTTGGTTCACAATGGAGAGTTGAATATTCCTAGCTTGATCCATTAATTTTCTGAAGCCGGTGACCGAGGTGACCTTCTTTGGCGAGGTTTTTGACAACACACCCTTTGTTTGTGCATGTTAGCTCATTGCCTTCCATCGGTGAGAGACAAACAAATTTGTAGGGAGTCCACTACTTCTTCACGTAATGTTTCCCACCCTTCCTGATATGTATTTCTCACATCTCTCAGCACTCATGCTCTGTTTTTCTCTTAAAGCCCTTTTCTTAATTTTCTCTCAACATACACCTCTCTATTCTTTAATCTCTCTTTTCTTTCATCCCTCCCCAAGTGTGGCTCATGGACAAGTTGAAGGTAGTGGATACATGCCCTGAATACTCAGCATGGGGCTATTTCTTTTGCCAACAGCTAGTGGATTTCCTGAACAAGGGATGGTGGTGCCATTAGATGTGCAACAGGTCTACTATTAACATTGCTTGGGGTTGCCCCTGGTTTGATCTGCCCGAGATGAGTTACAGTATGACTTGGCAACCTAGCATTCAACTGATGGGCTTGACACATTGTGTATTCTATTTTCCATTCCAATTCAAGCATCAGTTCGGACAAGATCATACTTGCCTAGAGGAGGGGGTAGAATACCTAGTTTCATTCCTCGTCTGAGGTTCACAATTGGCTAGATACCCCACTGCTTGGAGGACGAGAGAGCTTCTAGCTCCTACCCCTAGTTTCAACTGCACACTTTCTGGCGAGTGCTTGACTTGGCTTGAAGATGAGGTGCAAGCTAGGCCTACTTTAGCATCTGAAGCTTCTACAAGCTCAAGAAGGGGACGCAGGAGCACCTGACTCATTTATGTCCCAAGTTTATTGCTTTGATCTTTACTTTTCAAGTCTTCTTTTTGAATGTAATAAAAACAACTTTGATTTGTATCAAGAGTTGGAGAACTTTGTATTGAAATCAATGAAAGTGAAGTTGTGGACACTGAAAGTTTCTTTTTGGTCCAAAAATGGTATAAGTTATAAAAAGATTAATTTGAACAAAATCAACTTTTATTAAAAACTTTTTAAAACCATTTTCAATAAGGATCACTACTTGACACACATGGAACCTATCCTCGAGATGTACAATCCCGAATCCAAAGATGGAAAATTGCCCCTTGTCTAAACAACACTGCTCAACATTGTAACCAGCTTTTCTCTTAGAGTAAGGATCACAAATAAACTTTCAAATAACGAACAGACAAGGATGACTTGATCAAACACATGGACATGACAGTTGAGTTGGAGGTATCTACGGCCGAACTTCAAGATGAAGTTGCCTACATATCCCGAAGATGGGAATCAGGCCTTACTTAGTTTGGTGCGGGTTCACTTGAGTATTAACACTCTCCTTTTGCGCTCTAACTTTTGCCAAGGCCGCCTTTCGGGTTTTCAACCTTGCGAGCTCAGTTTTTCTTTATTTCCAATTTTTTATGCTCTAACTTTTGCCTAGGTCGTCCTTCCAGGTTTTCGGCCTAGTGAGCATCTCAGGGATAGTATTTCTTCAACTTGTCCATATTGATCGGTTGGGAAAATTCTAGGCTATCCAGGTCCATGAGAATCACAGCTCCACCCAATCAGATAGTTTTGATGATGTAATGACCAGTCCAATTAGGTCTGAACTTGCCCCTAGGGTCATCGATGGGAGCTCGGTTGTCTTTTAGCACCAAATTCCTTCTTTGAGATTCCAGGATTTAACCTTCTTGTTAAAACCCCTAGCAATCCTAAGTTGATAACCTTGAACATGCTATAGTGCTTTCAGCATTTTCTCATCAAACAACATTAGTTCTTCGAACCTGCTCTGTTGCCAGTCTACCTCTGCTATCTGACATCAGCCATAACTCACAGCGACAACACTTCTATTTCGATTGGAAAAATAGCCTCCATCCCGTAAACAAGAGAATAAGGGGTCGCCCTTGCTGATGTGCGAATTGAAGTCCTATAGCCCCAGAGTGAAATGACAATTTGTCTGGCCAATCCCTGTAGGTCTCAACAATTTTCTGCAAAATATGCTTGATGTTCTTGTTGGCGACCTCGACAGCTCCATTGGTTTGCGGCTGGTATGTGGATGACTTATGAAAAGCCACGTTGTATTTCTTCGACAAGTCTATCACTTCTTTCTTGAAATGGGAGCCATTATCTGAAATGATCTCGTTTGGGACTCCATAATGGCAAATGATACTGTTTCGGATGAACTTAGCCACATGCGCTACCTTCAACACTGCATAAGACTAAGCTTCCACCCACTTTGTGAAGTAATCAATTACCACCAGAATATATTCATGCCCATTCGACCCTTTCGGTGTAACTACCCCAATGGCATCAATTTCCCAAACTGAGAAAGGCCATGGTGAAGTCATGTTGTATAGCTTCAACGGCGGGATATTCATGCAGTTAGCATGAATTTGACATTTGTGGCATCGCCAAACAAAACCAATACAATCCTCCTCCATGATAGACCAGTAGTAACTTTGCCTGAGAATTTTTCGGGCTAACATTACTCCGCTCATGTGCGCTCCACACTTTTCCCCATGGATGGCCTTCATTAGGCTCTTTTACTCCTCTGTGTCGACACACAAATTGTACATTCCCAGATGACCTCTTTTATACAACTCACCCCTGTAGATGATAAACTGAACGGACATCCGCCGTATTTCCCTCTTATCTTTGGCATTTGCCCCCGGTGGATAAGCCTCCTTTTTCAAGAAGTTCCAAATATCATGGAACCAAGGGTTTTGA
The DNA here is from genome assembly GCA_025200525.1 of Camellia lanceoleosa. Taxonomy (NCBI): domain Eukaryota; kingdom Viridiplantae; phylum Streptophyta; class Magnoliopsida; order Ericales; family Theaceae; genus Camellia; species Camellia lanceoleosa. Next base: position 879,396 of record JANUSC010000041.1, on the reverse strand, counting down.
TCTTGCACTTCATCTATTGCGATGATGGTCTCGTAGGCCGGCGTATATCTATGTTCAATGATGATCAGACACATCCGGACCCCAAATGGGATTTCTATCATGGAAGATAGAGTTGATAAAGCATCAGCAAACCTGTTGTTCTCTCTTAGTAGATGCGTGAAGGTCAGCTTCTCAAACCTAGGAATCAGAATGTCCAAGGTCTGGTAATAAATCTTCAAATTCTTTGACCTTCTAGTCTCTTTTTGCTTGAGACACAACTAGGTTCGAGTCCCTGATGACGTCCAACCTTTTTGCCCCTAGTTCCAAAGTGGCTTCCAAACCAGCAATACACACCTCGTATTCTGCTTCGTTATTGGATACCTTGAACTAGAGTTTGAAGACTAAAGGTATATAGGAATTGTCGGGTGCTATCAGTAATACACCTATCCCATACCCATATTGATTAGATGTTCCATCAAAGTACATTGTCCAAATCTCTTCCTTAACTTGTAGAATAGCTTCATCTGGGAACAGGTATTTTACCGCTTCGTCCCCTTCCACTGGGTGATCTACTAGAAATTCTACTACTGCTCTCCCCTTGACAGACGTGCGAGTGACATACTTTATATCAAATTTGGAGAGAAGAAGCAGCCAATGAGCTAGCCTACCTGTAAGCGCTAGTTTCTCAAAGAGATATTTGATGGGATCTAATCTCGAAACTAGAATTACGAAGTGAGCTAACAAGTAGTGCCTCAACTTCTTGGTAGCCCATACCAAGGCTAAGCAAGCTTTCTCCAGTAGGGTGTGACGGGTCTCATATTCCAGCATCTTCTTCCTCAAGTAATAGATGGCTTTCTCCACCCTATCCTCAGATTCCTAAGCAAGCATGCATCCCATTGTTGTGTCTGTGACTGACAGATATAGAATCAAAGGCTTCCTCGGCTTCGGCGATGATAACACAGGAAGATTCTGAAGATACTACGTGATTTGCTCGAAAGCGAATTGACATCGGTCATCCCATTGAAATTTCTTTCCTTTCTTCAGGAGACCAAATAGTGGTTCACAAGTCGAGGTTAATTTAGAAATAAACCATCTTATGAATTGCACTTTACCCAAAAAGCCTCGCACCTCCTATTCAGTCCTTGGTGGTGGCATTTCTAGGATGGCCTTGATTTTGGAAGGATCTACCTCGATGTCCCTCTGCGTGATCAAGAATCCCAGCATTTTCCTTGCTATTACGCTAAAAGTACACTTCATTGGATTCAACCTCAGTCTGTATTCTTTGATCCGTTGAAAGAATTTTTCCAAGGCAGTGTAGTGGCCCTCTCTTTCTTTGGACTTGACAATCATGTCGTCCACGTATACCTTGACCTCTTTGTGGATCATGTCATGCAGAATGGTGGTTACAGCCCTTTGATAGGTAGCCTCGACATTCTTCAAATTCAAACCAGCATCACCCTATAATAGTAGGTTCCCCTCAGCGTAGTGAATGTAGTCTTCTCTCTGTCCTCGGGTGCCATCAGAATCTGGTTATACCCCGAAAAATCCATCTATGAAGGAGAGCAACACATGGCCTGTAGTGAAGTCCACCAATTCATTGATGTGCGGTAGAGGAAAGTCGTCTTTGGATCGGCTGCTTAGATCATTGAAATCCACACACATCCAAATTTTGCCATCTTTCTTCGGTATTGGAACAATGTTGGCCAACCAAGTTGGATACTCTGATACTAGCAAGAACCTTGCATCTATCTGCTTGGTGACCTCTTCCATAATCTTCAAAGCCCAATTCGGGCATATTCTTTGCAATTTCGCTTGATGAGCCGGGCCCCGAGGCCCAAAGGGATCTGATACTTATAATCTCAGGATCGATTCCAGGCATGTCTTCGTAGGACCACATGAAAACATCTTTGAAACCTTTTAATAAAGCGACTAAGCGCTCACGCTCATTCGAAGACAACGTGGACCCGATCTAGACCAGACGTGAATCCTTCTCAGTACCCACATTAATTGCAATGATTTCATCAATAAGGGGTTTTACAAACCTCTCCTCCTCTCGATCAACCAAATGTTTCAAAACCAGAGGAATGCCTTTCTCTTCGTTTTCATCAAAATTTTGAAAATCATGATCAATGCAATAACACAAAAGGCACAGAGAAATACTCAGAATCTGCAGCAACATTCTCATTCACAAGGTCAAGCTCATCCAATTCCTCGGTTACACCCGACTCAAAAGAAAAGGAAAAAACAACCTGGACAAGACCTTGGCATCTGAGTTATCACTCCCAGGAATACCGGACCCAGACTCAGAGGAACCGGAATCTGATTCCGACTCCACAGACTTTGTGGAATCAGATTTTGGCTCACTACCTGGCTCAGAACTGCTGGATAAGTAGCTCTGCTCCAGCTGCCAAATGAGAGACGATACATCAGATGCATCCAAGATGCTACTAGAAGGGTTCACACCTAGTTGGTCCCCGATCATGGAAACGACCAAGTTATCCCCCAAGGTCTCTGAGTCGATCGGAGGATCCGAAATTAGACATGCCAGTGCTACTCCTATTTCAAGATCACTGTTGTTAGACTCACTTTCGTGCTCGCTCAGCAAAGAAGAACGACTCAAATTCTTTCCTCTGTATCACTGTCTTGCAGCTACAAGTCGAAGAAAATCTCAAAGCCAAGAACTCGCTGCTTCTCAGAGTTGAACCAGGGTTCGGGGAAACCACAGAATAGGAAGTTTTCACCCTCCCGAGCAAAATGACCAGTCAGGGTTCCCTGAATTGGTAGGTGCACAAGCTCGTAGCGCTTCCCAGTCTGCTTAGCTTTGGCTCTTCCTACCATTTCTTTCCATTTCCTCACCCAATCCTCTTTGGTGGGCATATAGCCAAGACCAAAGGTATGTGGGTTATGTGGCACATCGGCCAATATAGTGACGCCCATCCGGCCGCTCCTTCCTAATCTCATTCCTGGCATATGTTGTAGCTTGTTCATGAGGTATGCAGATTGGGCACTAACATACAAGCCCTCATCAATAGCTAAGATATTCTACACTACCCGAGCCTCAGCCAAGGTAAACCCTGAAAAGGAAAACATCCTCTTCGCCATGTGCAATCTCCAACATGGGTGTAGTGATCTCTGGCAGATGATGAATAGATGAATTCCCAAACACTATGGCCACCCTTTTCCTATGGGGGTACTTTAGCATTTGTTAGAGGGTGGAAGAAACGACTCTCACTTGGTGTAGCCAGGGTTGCCCAAGTATCAAGTTGAAAATGCCCGAAACATCCGGGACGTGAAACTCAATATCCTGTTGAGCTAGTCCAACCCATACTCTAATCTGTATTGTTTCAATTACCTCTCTGCTTGTATTGTCATACGCCCGGATCACCTGGGTCGTAGGTACAAAATCTGCTTGTTTCAGGCCAATAGCATAAACCGTATGGCAAGGACATACATTAATCACTGACCTGGTGTCGACTAATACGACTGGTACCCATTTTTCTCGGCATTCCACCGATATATATATAAAGGCTTGTTATGTGAATAGCCTTTTGGCAGTAATTCCTTGTCCGAGAAGGTCAATGTTGGGGTAGCGCCTTCCAGGAAGACCAATCCCACCAGTTGTTCTAGGGTAGTCTCGATGGACAATTTGGCTTTATCCATCACCGACAGTACATCTTGTCTTTGCACTCACGAAGCCATAAGCAGACCCCAGATGAAAATGTCAGCTTAAATCTTCTTCAATTCTTTCAGCACAGCCTCCTCTTCCAATTGCTTTTCCTTTTGCTTCTCAACTTCCTTACCCTTCCCGGATGCCTCGGGTTGGTCCAGATGCGGTGGTTTGAAATATTGACCGCTTCTTGTCATATGGTCAACCTCTCCCACATACCAAGTGTTGTCAGGAAGGTCTTCACCCTAATTCTTATCAGTATGGGCAAGATGCAAATCATCATCTTCCCATCATATTCCTCTGACAACTGACAAACTATGGTCCGGTTCTGTCCTAATTATTCTCACATCCCCTGCAGGGTGTTGGGCTATTCAAGCCTTCTATTTGTCTTGGTCCATTTCTTGTTCAAACCGCTTCAGTACGGCTTTTTGCTCTGTATCTACAGTACCGATGACGCCCAGCTCTTGAGCTAAATTCTTAATACCGATGCTCTCCAGCAAGTTACCCTTTCCATCTACCATTCTGGCCATTGCAGCGGTTCCCGCTTTCTATTCTTCCAGCTTCAATTCAATTCCCTCCTCTATATCGGGTTCATTACTTAGTGTAGACACCCCATTTTTGACCGATCTTAAGACTCAGTCGTCATCGATTGAGTGCTCAGTGATTTCGCATGTTGTGCTCATTCTGAGGTTTCGGTGTTTCGGCTGAGGTCCTTACCCCTGGACCTCGGGACCCTTTTATTGCTTTGCCTCGGTTTGCGGACCATGTCTTACTTTCTCTTCCTGGAGGGAGAGAGGTCTTGTAGACCATCTCTCAATGGCCATAGGCTACCTTTCGTGGTCGCAGGCCACTGTTCCCATTTGGAGACCAGTTTTCAGTTTTCGGAGCCGTCGGCCGTGCGCCTCGGTTCGGGACCACTTAACATTCTCCGTTTGGCACGGTTTTTGGGACACACCTTGTTTCCTCTGTCTAGAGGGACACTGTGGCCCAGGAGACCACTTTTGTGGTCACACACCACTTTCGGTGCCCAACAGCTGTTTTCAGGGCACCCGGTCGCGCGTTTTGCCCCTCGAACCCGCGTTTTGCATCGGTGTTGGTTCATTTTTGGCATGAACCTTGTTTTCATCGTTTGGAAGGTGGTACAAGGGTGGGGGACCACCTTTTCTATTGGAGACCACTTCTCTCTCCGCCAGCCAGTTTTCTTGTCAAGAAACTGGTCTCCTTATTTTTTGAGCCACATTTGATGGTCTCCCACCATACCACTAGCTTGCATTTAGTTGGGAGACCATCAAATGCACCTGCCGGCCTCTTTTCTTTCTGGGAGACCACTTGCCCTGGTCGGCCAACCTGGGAAAGTGGTCAGCCGACCACCTTAACTAGTCATCCAGCTTTCTCCTGTTTTGTCTGGCTGAGTGGATACCACCTGTGCTAGCTGGAAGACACAGACTGTATCCTCCATATGTATGGAGGATTTGCACCTTTGCTTTAGCTTCTTGAGAAAGCTTGAACCCTTGCTCTGACTTCTTGAGGAAGCTTAAACCTTTACTTCTCTATAAAAGAGGGCCTCCCTCTCCTTATACCAGGTTCCAAAAATTTTGTTAAGGAAAAATATATCTCTCTCTCTATATCTCTTCATTTTAGGTTCAAGAAGGGTGTTGTTCTTGACCTATTTCACCACACCTCATAGCCATACACCCCCACCACTGATCCAAGGTTCTTGGAGGGCGTTCTTAGAGGTTGAAGAGCTGGTTTTTGGTCCAAAAACCTACTGGTTTTGCTGAGCATCAAGGGTAACTCATTTTCCCTCTTTTTAAGCATTGTTTTGATCCTTCTCTTAGCCTCATTTGCATGCTTATTTGAGCTTTGTTGTCAACTAAAAAAAGCTTCATATTTAAGTGTTTTTCATGTTTGTTTAAGGCCCTTTTGGTGTTGAGGGTCATCTACCCTCTTGCATGCTCTATTTATCCTTGTTTTGTGCCATGCCATAAGGCATTCGAGCTGGTCTTTGCTTGGCCTTCCTACCACTAAAATCCAGTAGATTTTCAGTCATGAGAATGTGGATTTGAGGGCCTAAATCAGAGAGGGGTGACCCTCTCTCTTGTTGTCTTGTTTACTAGCATTTTTTGGCCTACCAAAGGAGCATACGTTTATACCATTTGGAGGCCTAGTTCAGGCACTTTTTGGTGACCTATAGGACCTTCCTAGGCTCTGGCCATGGCTGGTTTGGTCCCCTTTTGCTTGCTTCTTGCATGTGTAGAGTAATCCCTTTCATGGCTTATCAAAGGAGCATGTCATTCTTGCATGTATTGGTCATGTTTCAGTAAGTTTTTGGTCATTCTTTGGCATATCATAGCTCTTTCTTTGGCTGGTTTAGTGGCCTCTTGAATGCTTCACATGCTTGTAGTGTAAACCACGCTCACTGGCTTACATTACATGTTGTTTTGGACATTGATTCTAGCATATTTTGGCCATACTTCAAACTAAATTTGTTCATATTTTGGGCTGCCTTAGCTCTGTTTTGAGGCCTCTTGGTCGAATGGTGCTTTCCATGCATACTTGTAGTGTAATATCCTTGCCTAGCCTTGAGTTTTGGAGCCCCTTAAATGCTTAACTCGAGGTGTTTCCATGTCTTGGAATCATTGAGCATGTTATTTCAGAGCCTATACTTGTGCCATGTTCCCATGTTTTCTACTCTTTAAATGCGTTTGAGAGTTGTGCTTGTATACCTCATTTGTGGGCCATTGCACGAGCTTCATTTTTGTGCATTTCAACCCATCATCTTAGTCCATTTTGCCACTGTTTTGGGCCTGCATAGGGACTGTTTGAGGTTGGTTTGTTCATTTGGGCATTGCTTTGCATACCTCTAGTGTAATGCACTTCACTAGTTTCGGTATTTGAGCCATTCAACATGCATAACATGAGTTGTTTGCATGATTCGGGACCATTTTGTATGTCATTTCAGAGCTGGAACATGTGTTGTTGTATGCCATATTTCATTCTTTTCATGCTTTCATACAGTTGTATCTTGTGCCCTAGGCTTTGGGCCCTTGCATCTTGCATGTTTGCATGTGTTTTGTTGCCTCATTTTCATCATGTATGGACACTGATTTGGGTGTGGCTGAGGCCCCTTCATTTTGGTTTAAGTCCATTTTGTATCGAGTATGCCATTGTAGTTCATAGCATTGAGTATGCCGCGTTGTCGCATGTTTGATCATTGCATTGCGCATACCTTGTTCACTTCATTGGGTATGATAGTCTTCACATGTGCATTGTGTATGACATATAGTATCATGTGCATTGAGTATGCCATTGTTAGTTCATAGCATTGCGTATGCTAGTTTGCATGTTTGCACGTCATCCGTTGCATGTTTGCATGACTTGGTTGCATCGCCTTAGGATTGCATGCTTGAGGTCGCATTATGCATGCCATTCTACTTGTTGCATTGTGTTTGGAATAGGAGTTAGTCCAAACACGGGAAATGAGGGACGTTTCGTACTCAAAGTAATGAAACGTGCCTCGATTCCCGGTCGCCAACACTCTTGACTACCCATGACGGAGTTGTTGGCTTTAGGTGCTTGTATGTGCATTCATTTCACATTGAGTCGTGCAAATCGACTCCTCGGCTATCATGCATTGAGATGCGCGACTGGTGGCCTGAGGGTCAAGGACCACACTCCCTAGAGCTTATGCAATGATGGAGAGAGTGGTCGTGCACACATGTGTTGCAAATACCTTGCTTTCTCTCTCTCTCTCTTGCCTTTGTTACAGAAAATGCAGAAACCAAAAGAAGAAATTGGTCGGCCAACTAGGTTTTCTGGCAGGCCGACCACCTTTTCTAGTTTTCACCACCAAGCGTGGTCGGTAGGAGGTCTCCAATGCCTATAGCTGGTCGGCAGCCTCCCCCTAGATTCCCAGGGTAGAGTTTCATCTCCTTGGAGCTTTGTGCAAGCTTCTGAAATCAATTGCAAACAAAGGCGAGCAGGGGCATCGCGATGGATTTCCCGACAAGGCGACTCGAGCATGCATACATCCTTTATCATTCAAAGCAGAACTGATGCAACCCATTTTACATAGTTTGCATGCTAATTTAGTTAATTTGTTAATTAGCTAGTGTTGTGTAATAATTAGTTAATTCAATTCTGTATTATTTATTCAGACCCTCCAAGAGAGGGCAATGTTGTAATAAGTGTGCGTGTGTGTGATGTATGTCTTCCAACCCCACGTCTTTCTCCCTTTTATTTACCAGCTTAAGATGGTTAGTTTTAGGGCACGTTTCAATTAGCATCCTTATGCTCGTATGTTTGCATCCATTCATCTGTTTTGCATGCACCGGGCTCGGCGCATCATACTAACTGCACCATATTTCAATTCCAAGTTGAATACATGTTGCTTGTAGCATCTCACATGCAATCTTAGAATAGCCGAGCCTATCTTAGTTGCATTCTTGCATGTGTTGCATTAGGCATCTCAGCATAGTTAGGATTCATGCATGTTTTCTAATTAGCTTCTTTCTTTGGCTCGGAGTACTCGGCAAGTGTTTATGTTTTAGCATCCTTGCATGCGTATGAGTGACTGCCATGATAGCATGCTTACCGTGAGGCTATGTGCTTATGTGATATAACTGCCTAAATGCCTGTGGGTGAAGGTTGGATTGCTTGAATTGGAATAATTTGTCGAAACCCGTGTTTTAGCCTACTTGCGAGTAGCAAACTTCAATCCATTTTCAAAACAAACGGATATGCGATGCTTTGTTTCAACTTAGGCAATCTAGTCTATACTTGTATGCTGTGCGCATCACATAGTAATTCTAGGTTAATAACGGGAATAAAAGCACATGTGTTTTCAAAAACAAGATATCATGCGTAGTAGTGGCCGATCTTTGATCGGGCGAGTGGGGGTGCTCATGAAATGACCTTCCCCAATCATACCCAAGTTCCCGAGCTGAGGCAACTTTGGTGATGACGAATACGTGGCCTTAGGCATGAGTCAGGGTTTCCTAAATTCCCCCAAAATAAAATATTTAGGTGGCGACTCTATATATGGCAAAGCAGTCCATGTTTGGCACTTCTTTCTAAAATCAGTTTTTCAAAACGATTTTCCGGATTTGGACTCTTTGGTGATTTATTGATCTTGCATTGCACTTTGCGAGATTAGATTCAGAACCGTGACATCGAGTTTGAACTGTAGTGAGCCCAATGAACAAAACGGGATTTTCCCGGGACATTCGGGACGTCTACACTTAGCCACCCCGAATTATCTGTTGACCTGTTCAGATCAAGCCAATCAATATGCACGTCCTCTTGATCTTGCTCATTAAAGAATTGCAAGTTGTCTATATCCTCCTCCAAGTCGGCTAGATCATCTAATCCCTGACTTGGTCCATCTTCTCGAACTACACTGACCTCCATCCCAGTCGGCAACACCACTTCTGGTTTAGTTTGATTGATTGGCACAATATAATAATGTGGGTTGTACGTCCCTTCAAATAAGTCCTCAAAGCCCTCAGGCAACGGATTGACATTCTCCACCAAGTACCCCCGCTCGCCCGATCAAAAATCGCCCTCTACTAACCATGATATTGAGTTTTGAAAACATTATGTGCTCTTATTCTAGTTATTAGCCTAGATTTATTATGTGATGCGCACAGCATACAAGTATAGACTAGATCGTCTGAGTTGGAACAACTCATCTCATGTTTATTTATTTTGAAAATGGTTTGATGGTGCTACCCGCAAGTAGGCTAAGATGTGGATTTGCCACCCTCAGGTGGGCTTAGAAAATGAGATGATTTGCCACTATCTAGTGGGCTCAAAACTCACAGTCGATGAATTGTTCCAATTCAGATAATCCAACCTTCACCCACAGGCATTCAGGCAGATATATCACACAAGCAATTAGCCTCATGGTAAGCAAGCTATCATGGCAGTCACTCACACACATGCAAGGATGCTAAAGCATAAACACTCACCGAGTACTCCAAGCCAAAGAAAGAAGCTAATTAGAAAACATGCATGAATCCTAACTATGCTGAAATGCCTAATGCAACACACGCAAGAATGCAAATAAAATAGGCTCGGCTATTCTAAGATGGCATATGATGATGCTACAGCTAACATGTATTCAACTTGAAATTGAAATACAATGCAGTTAGTATGATGCGCCGAGCCCGGTGCATGTAGGACAGATGAATTGATGCAAACATGCGAGCATAAGTATGCTAATTGAAACATGTCCTAATCTAACCATCATAAGCTGATAAATAAAAGGGAGAAAGACGTGGGGTTGGAAGACATACATCACACACACGCACACTTATTACACAATTGTGCTCTCGCTCGGAGGGTCCGAATAAATAATACAATCCGAATAAATAATACAGTTCGAATAAGTACAAAACCCTAATTAATTAACAAATTATCTAGGAAAGCAGTAAATTAGCATGCAAGCTATGGACCGCCTCATCTCTGTTCCGAATGATGAATGATGTATGCTCGGGTTGCTTGGCGTGAAAATCCATCACGATGCTCGATTCGCCTCTGTTTGCAATTAATCCCAGAATGCTGTGCAAGGCTTTAGAAAGTTGCTGATTTCTGGTTTGCTGCAACAAAGAGCAAGAAATGGGCATGGCAAAGTATTCTCGCATATGTATGCATGACTACTTTTCAAGGAACGTAGTCCTCGATCCTCGTGCCACCAATCACGCATCTCAATGCATGATGGCCAAGAAGTCAAATTGTACGACTCAATGTGAAATGAATGCACATGAAAACACAACAAGACCTAAACTCCATCATGGGTAATCCGGATTGTCGGCGACCGAGAATTGAGACACGTTCCGTCACTCGGAATACGAAACGTCCCTCGTTTCCCGTGTTTGGGCTAACTCCTATCCCAAACATGATGCAAATGAGATGGGATACGCAATGCGACTAACATACAACCTAGCATACGCAATGCTATAAAATGGCATACACAATGCTCGATGTAGCGTGGCATACACAATGCTCTAACATACAACCTAGCATACGCAATGCTATGGACTAAGATGGCATACACAATGCAACATGGGCTTACACTAATATGAGTGGACCTCAACCACACTCACATTAGTGGCCATGTGATGGAAATGAGACAACCGAAGTGCGTGCACACATGCGCGAATACCAAGGACTGAACCTAAGTCATGAAATGCTACTTTACCAAAGCATGGCAAGGGATGAAAGATGGCAACAAACATGTAATTTCCAGCACTGAAACATGATGCTAAATGGTCCCGAATCATGGAAATACATGGAATAAGCCCCGAAACTCAAAACTAGGGACATGTATTGAACTATAACTATGCAAAGCAAGCATTATTTGACTATGAAGCACAAAGACAGAGCCAAGGCAGTCCCAAAACATGCACATTACTAGTTTAAAGCATGGCCAAAAAATGCTAACATGATGGGCTAAAACAACATGCAACATTGGCTAGCAAGCATGGTTTACATGGCATGTATATGAAGCATATGAGAACTCATTAAACCAGCCAAAAACAGTGAATAAAACGTGTCAAAATATGCCCAAATAACCACTGAAATGCAGCCGAGGCATACAAAAATGATGAACTCCTTTGGAGGGCCATGCAAGAGGTTACTCAACACATAAAAGATAGACACTTAGCATGGCAAAACCAACTCTGGAAATGGATTATGACAGCCCTAAAACTCACCAAATTACAACTTTAGAGGATTTAAGGTCTCCTAGACCAGAGAGTGCATAAGACAATGCGAATAAAGGTGCAGGTGTGGTGCGCAAGGTAGCACAAGTATAAACTGCACAAAACAGTGCGAGGCGCAAGAAAGCGCGAGTGTAAATTGCACAAAACAGTGCGATGCGCAAGAAAGCGCGATAAAATGCATGCACAATGCAAGACTTGGCACATAGCTTATGACATAGCATTCCATTCATTTGGCACACAGCTCACTTCGGGCACACAGCTCATTTTTGGGCACGCAACTCACTTCGGGCACACAGCACATTTCGGGCACACAGCTTATCTTGGGGACACACAACTCATTTTTCGGGCACACAGCTCGTTCTTTGGGCACACAGCTGCTTCCTGCACCTGCTTCGTTCGAGCACAGTTCGTTCTTTGGGCACACAGCTCATCTTGGGGGCACACAGCTCATTTTTCGGGCACATAGCTCGTTTTCAAGGCACACAGCTCGTTCTTTGGGCACACAGCTCATTTTCTGGGCACATAGCTCGTTTTGCGAGCACACAGCTCTTTTTTCGGGCACACAGCTCGTTCTTTGGGCACACAGCTCGTTTTTCGGGCACACAGCTCATCTTGGGGGCACACAGCTCATTTTTCGGGGGCACACAGCTCGTTCTTCGGGCACACATCTCATTTTTCGGGCACACAGCTTGTTCTTTGGGTACACAGCTCATCTTGGGGGCACACAGCTCATTTTTCAGGGGCACACAGCTCATTCTTCGGGCCCAAAGCTCATTTTTCGGGCACACAGCTCATTCTTTGGGCACACAGCTTGTTTTCTGGGCACACAGCTCATCTTGGGGGCACACAGCTCATTTTTCGGGGGCACACAGCTCATTCTTTGGGCACACAGCTCGTTGTAACAGGGCCCGGGGGGATCTCGCTACAGTTCGGACTCCCCTTTTGTTTGTGTTGCGGTTCTAAATCTGAACTAAAGAGTCCAACTCTGGCAAATCGTTTTGAAGAAAAACAGATTTTGAAAAAAGTAGTGCCAAAGATGGACTACTTTGCCAGATTACAGAGTCGCCACCTAAATATTTTAAAATGGGAAATTTAGGAAACCCTGACTCGGTGCTGAAGGCCACATGTCTGTCATCACCAAAGTGGTCTTGGCTCGGGAGCTTGGGTACGATTGGGGAAGGTCAGCTATGAGCACCCCCTTTCACCCGGTTCGAAGATCGGCCTCTACTAACCGTGATATCCAATTTTGAAAACTTTATGTGTTCTTATTCCAATTATTAGCCTAGAATTACTATGTTATGCGCGCAGCAAACAAGTATAGACTAGATTGCCTGATTTGGAAATAAACATCGCATATCCGTTTGTTTGGAAAACATTTTGAAATTGTTACTCGCAAGTAGGCTAAAATACGGATTTCAATGAGTTATTCCAACTCAAGCAATCCAACCTCCACCCACAGGCATTCAAACAGTTTATTTCACATAAGCACTTAGCCGCATGGTAAGCATACTGTCATGGCAACATTCACACGTATGTGGTATGCTAAAGCGTAAATGCTTACATCGTACTCCATGCCAAAACAAGAAACTAGTTAGAAAACACGCATGACCTAGTTCATGTTAAGTGGCTAATGCAACACACGCAAGGGTGCAATTTAGAGCAGGCTCGGCTAACCCTAAAGATGGCATGTGAAATGCACTTTATTCGATGCACGTATTCAATTTGGAATTGAAAATACAATGCAGTTTGTATGATGTACCGAGCCCAATGCATGTCAACAAATGCATGGATGCACGCATGCATAGCATAAGGTATGCTAAAATAAATGTGCCCTAATACTAACCATTAAAAGCAGGTAAGTAAAAGGGAGAAAGAAATGGGGGTTGGAGGACATACACCCACTCACGCACACTTATTACAATTACGCCTCGCCGAGGGACCAAAAGAATAATACAAATTAATTAACTACATAGCTAACTAAATATTACAAATTCACTAAATTAATTAACAAATTAACTAAGTTAATTAAAGCGAGAAATGCCTCGAAGAGGGCAAGATGCATCACGTGCCCGGAACTCGCTCGGAATCGCACTGCCATGCATGATTGCCTCTGTTTTCCCTGCTTTCCATCTCAGAAGACTGCCAAAACTTCAGGAATACTTCCTTGGGCACTGGAGATCACCACCGGCTGGGTTAGAACACCACCGGCTGAAGGATGTGGCCACCGGCACTGAATTCATCCATCGGCTGCCAGTAGATTGCCGGTCGGCACTGAGAAGTGCCGGTCGGCACAAAATGCCTGCAGAACCTGCAACTCACAGCAGCAGAGGACACAACTTGCATGGCAATGTAATTCAAAGCATGTATGCACCAAACACACTCCTTATCATGTTTTCAACTCAAAGGAAGATGTGCCTCGGTTCTCGGACCACCAATCACGCATTTCCATGCATGATGGCCCAAAGAACCAAGAATGCAACTTTGATTTCAAATGCATGCAATGCGAACAAACAAACAAGGGTGCCAAACCTCCATCATACTTCACTTCAAGAGGCTTAGCATGCATTCCAATATGATGCAATCCTAGACATATTAACTAGTATGCAAAATGGGCAATGCAAGCAAGCAAAACATGCTAGGTGCGCAACCTAAGCAAGGAAGCATATGGACTAAGCAAGGGGGTGGACTCAAACATGGATTGGGAAGCTCCAAATAGGCCTAAAACCATTAGCCAAGACGCTAAATCATGAGGGCCAAACACACATGCACACATGCACAAGTTAAGGCACCAACACTTAAGCATAATAAACAACATTCAAGCACACTTGAAATGAGTTAAACATGGACTACTAGCATGCATGGAAAGCTTTGAAAATCATGTAAAATATGATGCTAAACCAAGCAACAAAGTAGGCTAAGCATGCAATAAGTGGCCCAAGTACTTAAGGCAAACCAATGAGGCATTGAACCACACATATTACAACCACACATGGTAACACTTAACCAATTTAAAACAGAGTTTTAACACATAAAACTAAGCCCAAAAGACCACTTAGATGGCATCTAAATGGCATGAATCCAAAGGCATGCACAAATGCCAAGACATGATGCATAAGGCACAAGCTTCCGAAGCATCAAAGAGGCATGCAAGGCAATCAAACAAGCATGCTAAATGGACTGAAATGACATGCGAAATGATTCCAAACCATCAAAATGAGGTAAGCAACATATGCTACACATGCATACTCAAAGGCTAGCAAGCCTAAAATGCAAAGGGGCTACATAATGCATGCCAAGATCAACCCAAATGACTATGGACAGAGCTAAAACATGGCAAAATAAGCATAAAACATTCACAAACCTAAGCCTAAAGCATGCTCAAATTAGGGCTAACAACCTAGGCATGTTAAGGGACCAAAGAGGCATTACAAAGCAACCATGCAAAGCATGCAAGGAGTACTAAAACCAGCACTTAGCAATGTCATATTAGGGCATAATAAACATAAAATGCAGCCAAGACATGCTCAACAAACAACCAAACACTAGCTCCCTCAAGAGGCCAAATCTTGCCCTTTTCCAGGACATCAAGGAGAGGGGGTGGCCCTCTCCTTATTGAGACTCTAAGGCATCATCTCCACCACTGAAATCCCTCAAGATTTCAGTGGTGAAGAGATCCTAACACTAAAGTCTCGGATCTCTCACAAAATGGCACAAAAAGTGGCCTTTTCAAGGCCTAAGGGTGGTCAAACCTCCCCAAAGCACAAAGTACCCTTAATAAACTATCAAGAGGACTAAAAAACAGAACTTTTTTGTATTGAACACCAAGCACAAAAACAGTTCAAGGATAGGTCAAAATGGAGTGCAAGAATGGGGTAAATAAAGTAAGTTTCTCACCCTCGTTGAGCCTCTTCACAAATGTTGACTTTGTTGCTTCCTTGAGCTCCAAACCAGTCAAGAACAGCAAAGACAAGCCTCTGGACCCTCAGCAACCAAAGGAAGGTGAAACACTAGGTGTTGATGTGCAATAGTAAGGCACAAACACCTAGTGCACAAATAAGCAAGGAAAAGAGAGATAGAATAGATATAGGATTTCTAACCTAAAACCAGAGCTTCTCCCTCTCCTAAAATGTCTAACTCTCCAATTTTTCTAACTCTTGAGCCAAGAGAAGAGGCCTCTCCTTATAGGCAACCAAAACTTACAAGTTAAGGCATCAAAGGGCTCATCCCTCCATACACATGTATGGAGGGGAAACTAATGCAAAACAGCTGCCTTAAAATATCTCATAAAGCAACTGAACAGTAGTCGGCAGGGCAAAATGGTCATTTTGCCAAAAAGAGTGCCGACCGGCACAAAATAGTGCTGATGACAACACCAACCAGCCGGTGGCCTCTAGCTAGTGCCGGTGGTGTGTGGGGATGCCTCACAAGGCATTCCCTGCCCCTCCAAGGCAAAGCACAAGTGTTTGGTGCAAAACCAGACACAAAACGATCGACTTCGGAGGTCCTGAGGCAAGGCGTGTAGCTGAGAACTCCAGGAACTCCAAACGAACACGAACATGGATGATCACCGGGTGTTCAAACGGTGACGTCCAAGTCTTGAGGACGGTCAAAAATGGGGTGTCTGTAGTTGCCCCTCTTTGACAGAACTCGGAGTCATAACAATGACGGGAGTGAATGTCAAAGCCCAGAGACGACCCATTTTTGACAAGGCCGAAGACTTGGACAAACATACAAGACAAACAAGGTATGCGCCCGAAGGCAGGGGCAAAATGCAAGACGATGCAAGAAGCCGAGCATAACTTACGATCATGCAAATAAAGCTGTAATGAAGCACGTATGCAACAGCTGTAAGCTAACGTATGCCAATCTACACTACAATGCAGAAAGGATGTAAGAGAATTATGCAATTCTCAAAACGTCTCACTCGGAGGATACAATACCTGCGCGGCTCATCCGGTTGCACCGGCCTCAAATGAGCCGTACATACAATATCGTGCCTGCAAAGAAAGCAAACTTAACAGGTATAATGTCGTTAGCAATATGCATGACAATGCAAATGAGGCACGCATGCCAATGCTAGCGAGGCACGCATGCCAATGTGCATAGCAGAATGGTGGGTTTGAACACATGTATGTAAAGCGACGCACGCATGCAAGGCAATGTGTATAGGAACTTGAACACATGTAAGTAAAGCAACGCACGCATACGAAGCAATGTGTATAGGAACTTGAACACATGTAAGTAAAGCAACGCACGCATACGAAGCAATGTGTATAGGAACTTGAACACATGTAAGTAAAGCAACGCACGCATACGAAGCAATGTGTATAAAAAGGATACAAATGAAATGAGAATGCAAGTGAGGCACACATACCTCACTGGATGTAAAATGCAATGCAAGTGAGGCACACATACCTCACTGGAATGTAAAATGATGCACGTGAGGTAGCACACCTCACGTGGATCAGGATGGAATGAACATGAGGCACACATACCTCATGAATGCAAGACTGAAAATAAATATGAACATGAGGCACACATACCTCACGAATGCAAGACTGAAATGAATATGAACATGAGGCACACATACCTCATGAATGCAAAATAAATATGAACATGAGGCACACATACCTCACGAATGCAAGACTGAAATAAATATGAACATGTGGAATGAAGCACGTGAGGTAGCACACCTCGCGTGGATCAAACTGAAATGCAAAGTGATATGCAAAATGATGTGTGAAATGATGCACGTGAGGTAGCACACCTCACGCGAATCAAAATGAAAATGCAAATGAAGCACATGAGGTAGCACACCTTACGTGGATCAAGATGAAATGCAAATGAAGCACGTGAAGCACGTGAGGTAGCACACCTTACGTGGATCAAGATGAAATGCAAATGAAACACGTGAGGTAGCACACCTTACGTGGATCAAGGTGAAATGCAAATGAGATGCAAGATGAGGCACGCATACCTCAACGGATGGAAAATGAAATGCAAAACGAGACACACATACCTCGAGATGCAATGAAATGCAAAATGAGGCACACATACCTCGTTTGATGGAAAATGAAATGCAAAACGAGGCACACGTACCTCGAGACGCAATGAAATGCAAAACGAGGCACGCATACCTCGAGATGCAATGAAATGCAAAGCGAGGCACACGTACCTCGAAATGCAATGAAATGCAAAATGAGGCACGCATACCTCATTTGATGGAAAATGAAATGCAAAACGAGGCACACGTACCTCATTTGATGGAAAATGAAATGCAAAACGAGGCACACGTACCTCATTTGATGGAAAATGAAATGCAAAACAAGGCACACGTACCTCGAGATGAAATGAAATGCAAAGCGAGGCACACGTACCTCGAAATGCAATGAAATGCAAAATGAGGCACGCATATCTCATTTGATGGAAAATGAAATGCAAAACGAGGCACACGTATCTCATTTGCTGGAAAATGAAATGCAAAACGAGGCACACGTACCTCGAGATGCAATGAAATGCAAAGCGAGGCACACGTACCTCGAAATGCAATGAAATGCAAAATGAGGCACGCATACCTCATTTGATGGAAAATGATGCAAGTGTGACATGCATGCCACACAAAAAAAATGCAAGACAGTGCAAGTCACAAGGGACGTGCAAGACGGCGCGACGCGACGCACTAGACAAAATGATGGATGCATGCAACGCACAGGGGGCAACTTTTGAATCTTATGAAAGACAAAAGGATACAAAAGGATACAATCTTTGCTTGAATTTGAGTGTTACACACAGTAGGCACGGTCCGAAGTCAAAACGGAGGGCTGGTTGAGCATCGGGGATGCACTTTTTGGCATTTTCTTGAGCTATGAAGACCAGAAAATACCCAAATGGCCTAAAAAAGTCTGTGGGATCATCACCGGCTGCATTAGAAGGCCACCGGCTGGCCACCGGCCGCATAAAAGTTACACCGGCACAATATTGTGTCGACCGGCACAAAATAGTGCCGACCGGCCAAAAATGTCTGATCGGGGGCAGTTTTGCCATTTTGCTTCGGGTCTTTTAAAATAGGGCTTGAAACCCTATTTCCTCACTTCTATACCGCCGAAATCTCCTCCTCCTTCTTTCTAGAGCATTTTCTCTTCCTCCTTTCTCCGTTTTCTTTGCGTTCTAAGCCCATTTCGTTGTCGGATTCGCGTAGTTCATCGCGTTTCGGACATTTTCAACCGAACAAAATCTCATTTCGGTGCATCCCTTGCCATTTCCTCCTTTTCGGGACTTGTTCCCCTCGATTTCATCTTCCTTTCCGTGCCTTTTCACCTTCCAACTTTTCCGGCCATTTCCGGCCCTCTCGGGGTTGACCTTCTCGGTTGACTTTTCATATTCCGGCTTTTCTGGCCATTTTCTCACCACCATTGCCATGGCTGACGACATTCCACATGTCGGGACTCCTCCGGACCATGAGATGGACCCCAGGGTCGAGCTCCTCCCTCTGAGTGAGCGTCCTTTCGACCCGGCGACATACCACCCCGCGATTCATGTGCTACCACCGGATGGACTCCGCCACTTTCGCAGCTTTGACCGAGCACTGGACCTGGAGCTCCTCTTGCGCGAGCCGACCTCTCACCTATCCTTCGGTGCTTCCGAGGTAACATTTTTTGTTTTACTTTCTGCAACGTAGAACTGTTAACTGCCATAGCTGAATCTGTTCTTTAACTGCTTAGCTCTGATATGCTGCACACTGTAGTTGATCGCAATCATGTTTACAACTGATACCTGTTTAAGACGGACACATGCATACACACTGCACTAGCCTCAATCACCCAAACACACGGCACACACTGCATTTCACTGCAAACTCACCCGCACCCGACATCTGCTTGAATCTGAAAATATGCACGCATGCCACATTTGCACTGAACCACTCAGATACGTCACATGTTGTAGTTCACTGCAAACACACCGACACCCGGTATCTGTTTGAATCTGAAAGTATGCACGCATGTTACATTTTCACTGAATTTGACTGTTTATTCAAAAACTGTACATTTCATATTGCTTCGCAATTATTTGTTTGAAAACAGAGAGATTCCCATACCATCCGCGGGTATGGGAATGTCGCGGCCTGAGATTGGTACTTGGAGCTTCCTGAGGCGGTTCGACGCATCGTGGATGATGCGGGCTTTGGTTCTTTCTGCAGGGGTCTGACTCGGCTTACTGCCTGCAGGCCTCTTCTAGCTGCCCTGGCCGAGAGGTGGTGGGACACCACCGACTCGTTCCATCTATCGGCAGCGGGAGACATGACGATGACTCCCTACGACTTCTCGGTGCTCACCGGCATCGGGGTAGGGGGTGATCCGATCCCCTTCGACACCGACATGGACGAGTGGACCGCCGCTCAGATCTTCTTGCTTGGCGCGACTCCGCCTCTTGCGCGTCCAGGTTTCGTCCGCTACTCCTGGTTCGAGGTGTAGTTCGGTGCGACCTCTTTCGTTGATCGCCCGGTGACTCAGAGGCGTGGAGCAAGATGCTGCGGCTTCGATGTTTTTGCTAGGACGACCCTTCGCCGATCGGGCGAACACAAGGTTCTTCGCCTTCTCAGCATACTGTGGATGTCCGGACATCTTGCGTTAGGATCGGGCGGTGCCGCCTCGCCACTTTATGGGTACATGAGCTCGGTCTCCGTGGTAGCGATGTTTCTCGGAGGCTATCAAGAGCTTGGGAGGTACGCCTTCTCCTCTACTTTACATTTCTGTTATGTACTTTCAGACCGCAGACATCGTACACATCGTAGTCCGCTTTACGCTTGTCAGATACTATACACACGGCACACACATACTCGCTTAATCGACCGCAGAATCGCTTCACACTGTACACTCTACTCAATACACTGCACAACACACGGCTCTGCTATTTCTGCTTTATTCTGCGTTCTGCTTTATTTGATAAATGTTCTGACATCTATCTCGCAGTTGTGGGTTTAGGCCTACTTCCCCAGGCTGGAGCCAGTGCCGGAGACGGAGACTCCTCTAGTCATTCCCTTCTCGCGCCGCTATGATGGGAGATGCGCCCGGAGGCCGCGGGAGACTTTCAGCTTCTTTCGCCGCTTTTTCGACACCATCACTCCTGCCGAGGTATGTTTTACTTGCAATTCATTTAAGCATCGCTTTTCCACTATATATTTGCAATACCAGTAGGCAATAAACTGTATTTCAATTTCAGATCACCTGGCGTGGGCTCTCCGCGCCGATGGTGCGAGATCGGTTTGCCGGCGCGATCGAGACCTCGCACGGATTTTGCCGGAGGGGTCCCTGCCGGGCTTGGTACCTGGGCGAGCGCTTCTTGCGTCAGACCTTAGGTTTACCTGAGCAGATAGTCCCAGTGCATCCTCCTAAGCATATGAGGGACACCGAGCGTTTCACCGCTGAGCAGATGGCGGACTACACCATCGGCTGGGAGGCAGACGGCTTCAGAGGCGAGGGCGATTACTCAGAGTACGTCCAGACCTTCATCATGCGCCCCCTGAGCGGTGGCCATCGAGCTAAGCCAGAGAGACCTGCGGCGCCGGCGGCTAGGGCAGAGGTGGGAGTAGGAGTGGGATAGTCACAGAGAGCTCGAGCTCGTGGCAGGAGGGGAGTGCAGAGGGGAGGGACTGGCCGGCCGGCCGCCCTACCATGCTGACATACAGGGGGCAGAGTGGAGAGACCTACCAGATCCCTTTTGCTCCTCCCCCGGCTGGTCATGAGTTTGTCGGTATCCCCGACTTGCCTCCGGTATGTATTACTGCATTTATGTACAGTCATTTCATTTTAGTTTATTTGATATTCCACAGAATATTTGATGCATCCGATACTTTTTGCAGGCTTCCTCCGACTACACCCGGCAGTCATTGGAGCTGAATGCCTCCATGGCGGGGATATTGCAGCGGACCTTTGAGTTCCTAGCCTTTTATGGCCTTCCGGTATGTTCTCTCTGGCATAGCTTCAAACCATACCCAAACTGCTTCACATAATCTGATGCACGATACAACACTGGATACCCAGCCCTTACTAAGACTTGATACATCATTGTATTCATACATCGATAAATCGCCACCAGATTCATACTTTGTACTCATACGCAGATTCTCGCATCGATAAACCGCCACGGCATTCATACTCAGACTATACATCAGATTCTCATACGATAAACTGCTCACGGCATTCATACTCTGTACTCATACACTGTATTCTGCACTGATAAACTGCTCACGACATTCATACTCTGTATTCTCTGTATTGATAAACTGCTTCATGTATACTGATGCATTTGCCTTTTGTACTTTTCAGCCTCCCTTCCCGATTCCTCCCGTGGGTGGCAGCGCTCCATCTGGACCTCCCATTTCTACTCGGGATGGCAGGATATTCCCCCGCACCAGAGGGGGGCGTGGCCATGTGGGGAGCAGCTCGCAGGCTCCAGTTGCACGGGATGGCGAGTCGGAGGCGGAGGCCTCTGAGGAGGAGGCCGGGGGCAGCTCGGGCTCGGGCTCGGGCTCCGACAGGGACACTTCTGACGATGCTCCTGTGCTTCGCCCAGAAGAGGGCAAGGACGGATCCCGTGAGGCCATTGATGACGACACTGCATTGCTTTTTTTTTCTTTTCTTGTACTTTTCTCTTTTTGGTAGATAAAGTACTATGTACTGCCACAGGCAGATTTTGCTTTCCTTAAAACTTATGTACTTGAAAAGATTATGAAATGGAACAAACTTTTTATTTGAAAAAGAATGTTATATCTGCACATTTCATACTTTGCACCGCATGGCATCATATTACACCTCAAATGTAAATGATATTGATCTGTTGTTTGAAAACTGAGCACTCGCATTGTACTAATCAGATAATTAACCGACTAAACAGCAAAACAGCTCATATAAATCCCTGCTCAATCCGAACACACGCCCTATACTCTGGGGACTAATCATTGGGATTGATCTGCATATAGCCCATAACACAGCATTTGGTTCATTCTGCACACAGCAAACCCTGAACAAATAGCCCCAATCTGACGAGACGGATCACAAAGCTGACACGGTTGCAGTTGAAACACACTCGGATGTCCCAAATTTTCCCTTTCCTTCTCTTGCTTTGCACGGATGTAGAGAATGGCACAACATTCTGAGCACAAGTGATTACCTTTTGGAAGAGGATGGGTTTTCAACCGGGGTATCGAGCCTACCACAGAACACGACGAGACAGACTCAAACAAAGAAACAAAAGGCACACAACCTAACACAACGAGACACACTTGGAAAAGACTCAAAGCGAAAATTGAGACCAACAAATCAAAGACACGACACGCAGACATGTTTACAAAAAAGACCTCAGATCTCAAGAAGCCAGTTCCTCCGGGCATTAATTCCCACCCTCTCGGGCTCGGTTTTTTCTCTCAAAACCCTGTTCTTACTTTTCTCTCAGCTTACACCTCTCTATTCTTTATTCTCTCATTTTCCATTCCTCCCCGGGGTGAATGACAGATGAATAGGAAGTCGTGGGTTTACGCCCAACACTGTTAGCTCACGGCTATTCTCCCAGTGGATAGAGTGCCTTTCTGGCAAGTATGTTAACGGGGGAAAGATAGAAGACCTGACTCAATTGTGCCCCTAGTTCGTCATTTTGACCATTTTTTGTTGTTTTCTAAAACAGTTCTGATCAAAAACGAGAGTTGGATGAGCACACTTATTCAATTTTTGATTTGAAAATCATGCGAATCAGGTTGTGAGCACTGAAAATTCTCCTTTTTGGGTCCACACATGGTCCAATTTTGAAAATGAAACATTTTTCGAGAAAATAAGTCAACCTCAGTGAAAATTTTCAAAAACTATTTTTGCAAACAATCAACGCTCCACGAGCGCGGAACTTACCCTCGAGATGCGCAACCTCGGATCGGAGACAATGGAAAATTGCCCTTGGCTTAAAGGGGGATAAGGCAACGGAAAGTTGCCCCTGGTTTAGACGGTAACTCAGGGCAACTTATGGCAATGCATGGCAACGGAAAGTTGCCCCTTGTTTGGATGATGCCGCGGCATTTCGTAAGCCAGTCCTTGTTGATGATGATCGGACCCTCGAGCGCGGAGGAGTCGAAGACGGTTTGAACCAATATATGGACACAATCACCTGGAAGGTGTTGATGGTTTGGACTTCAAGAGGAAGTTAATCACGTAACTCCGAGTTGCTGCAACCGAGATCTTGGATTTGGAGGAGGCAAAAGTAATCAAAACCATGACATGGACTAAGACACTATGGAAGCGTTGGGGGCTGGACTTCAGGATGAAGTTGCCTACGTATCCCAAACATGGGAATCAAGCCTTACGTAGTTCCGGTTAAGGTACACTCGGGTATTTTAACCTTCACTGTTTAGGCTCTAACTTTTGCCAAGGTGCCCAATGCGGGTTTTCGACCTTGCGAGCTATATTTTTCTTCTTTTTTTTCAATTCTTTTTTTCTTTTTATTTTCATTTTTTCTTCTCTTTTCTTTTTTGCATTCTTTTCTTTTCCTCTTGTATTTTTCTTTTTTCTTTTCTTCTTTTTTGTATTTTTCTCTTGCTCTAACTTTTGCCTGGGTCGCCCTTCCAGGTTTTCGGCCCAGCGAGCCTCTCAAAGGGTAAAAGTGTAACAAGTCCATGCCAAACGGTTTTGAGATTGAAGCCCTCTGTATCCAGGAGAATGACTGTTGTATTGATTTGCAGAAGGATCCACCTTTGGCTCTTCGAGCACATCGGATATTTTTTGCCCCTAGTTCGAGGGGTGTTTCTGTTCTAGCTTTGCAAGCTTCTTCGGATGAGGTCTGACCTTCTTGATCTGACTTTGATGCCTCTTGCTTGAGGACTGCTTCAAATTGGGCCACACAGGCGTTTCATGGCACTGTTGAATGTTTTGAACGGATTCCAGTTTGCAATAGATGAATTGAAACTTGAGACCGAGAGCGATCCTGGGCTGCACAATCTCAAGAGCGGTTCCACACTGGTCTTCGCAAGACAGCGCAAAATATTTTGTTTTTGAAAGTTTTTAAGAAAGCGACAAATCGCTCGTGTTGAAAATAGTATGGAACCAGTATGGATCAGGCCAGGGTCCTTCTCAGTACTCACGCCAACAAGCATGATTTTATTCATTAAAAGCTTAGCAAGCCACTCTTTCTCTCAAAATGAACAAAATTTTACAAAAGCCGAGGAATTTCTTCCTCTTCGTTTTCATCACCGCAGTGTTCGAAAATGGGTTTTATGAAAAGCTTAGGCCATTATAACGATGTTCAAGGCACAACGGAGCAGGGGATATGTACTGTCGTTCCATTCACATCCTCCGGCACGGCTAACTCAAATAGCAGCAAGTACGGAACGTGATAGCCACAGCTGTTTCAATCAGATTTGTTGGTATAACTGGTTCCCTGGCGGCAAGCAAGCTCAAAAAGCAAAAGCAACTAATCACAAGACAAAACGGTGTTTGAGGCAACAGCCCCGAAATCACCTAGTATTTTATACAAGAGGGACTGACTCATTACAATTAGACAGACCCTTAAGCAAAAGGACTGACTCAAAACAATAAGACAGGCTCAAAACAAAACAAAAGACTGACTCGACACCCAAGTCAGGACTTACAAAACTAACGTTGGCAGGTGCTCAAAAATGCGTGCCAGACGCCATATCCAAAAACGCAGAGTGCAGCAGAGTTCACCCTCTCGATTACATACTTGCAAGAATCAGATCCTCAAAATCCAACAACCGAGTGGTAACGGACTTTGCCGAGGTAGGCGGAGGATAACCTCGTTGTCGATCAAATCTTGCACCTCATGACGGAGGCGAAGCAATTATCATGGCATGGCTACCGGCGATGGTACGACAAGATCGAGTAGAGTCATGAGTATCGTGGAGATTCTTCGAGAGGCCGAGGCTCCAGAGGTTTAAGGTGTCCCTCTCAAGGATTTGCAATGCCTTGGACAACAAAGATATAGAGAGCATGAAAGACCCCGCTACCGAGGCCGGGTACTTTGGAGCACTCTTGCTAGATGCACTAGCAAATGGATCGGCGGGTGCGGCCTTGGATTTCTGATCCTTTCCGGATGCAAGGCTGGGAGCGGGAAGAACTGTTTTGGCATGACGGGGCCTATCCCGATTCTCTGATTGACTGGAATTGCCCTCGGGCGGGGTGGGGAAAGCATCTTCCACAGCTTTTGACATAACTGAGGATATCTATTGCTTGTTCATTCCCCCGGCTTTCAAAGCCTCTACTGCACACAGCAGTTGTTCGGTAGGGTCGGCATCTGCCTTCATCTTGTCTTTATCTCTGACCTCGATTTGATCTAGAGTTTGGTTTGCTGCATCGTTGCCATAGCTGGAGGCCATCTCCGGTTGGCTGAGTTCAATTACGATTCGTCCCAGTAGTGGGGGCTCCTGGGGTATAAAGCCTCCGGCATATAGTGCAGCTGGTGGCGAAACAGATATTCCATAGGCGAGATCTGCCACTCGCGAGCTTGATATAGTTAAGGGGTCCAAATTGGATGTGCGGCAGGCGACCTGGGTGGATGCGGCGTGTCAACAGTAGTCTCACTGTGTAGGGTGATTCCTTGATCCAACGCGGCCGTCATGACCACGATCTCTTCTGAATTCTGCGTCATGTTCAGTCCTGCCTCAGCAAGGAGAAGACACTAACTGTTCTAGATCGACTCTCTGAATCTCTGACCCCCCCTGAAACGGAAAACAAGCAAGATTAAATTTCAAACAGATCAAACACGGATGTAGCCGACAACCGTATTTACTATCGATCGCCGTTCCTCAAATCATCGCTTCAAATCAACTGATACCCACAGATATAACTGATTCCCAAAATACTGATACTGGTGCCCTCAGGCCTGATGCTCAAACTTGCGAACTGATATATGCGGTCCCCTGCAGAGATACACTCTAAAAAGCACATAGCAGATAGATGAGAGCCAATACACCCCTATGTTGGGGTAGGGTTTCCCTGTCCTATTTTGTCAGGAGCTAGGGTTTCACTACGCACACAGCGGTTTCAAACAACCTATATCGGGTAAGTAACCTGTCCTAGTTTGGAATGGTCACTATGGATTCCGAATATGCACTAGGTCGAATGGTCAAAAAAAGGGTGCCCCGAAAAATCGGGTTTGTGTTCTACATCGGCAGAGCTCAAACCGGTCAACCTTACGGACATGCCTTGACAGACAAGCCTCGCAAACCGCTCAGGAATAGCAGATGGCCAACACGGTGTCCTAGGCGCACCAATGCACATGCAATGCAAAGAGACACATAAGTGTAGTCAAAACAGGATATCACGAGTTCGAGTCAAGCTCTCTAAACTCCCCAGCAGAGTCGCCAGAAACTGTAACAGGGCCCGGGGGGACCTCGCTACAGTTCGGACTCCCCTTTTGTTTGTGTTGCGGTTCTAAATCTGAACCAAAGAGTCCAACTCTGGCAAATCGTTTTGAAGAAAAACAGATTTTGAAAAAAGTAGTGCCAAACATGGACTACTTTGCCAGATTACAGAGTCGCCACCTAAATATTTTAAAACGGGAAATTTAGGAAACCCTGACTCGATGCCAAAGGCCACATGTCCGTCATCACCAAAGTGGTCTTGGCTCGGGAGCTTGGGTACGATCGGGGAAGGTCAGCTATGAGCACCCCCTTTCGCCCGGTTCAAAGACCGGCCTCTACTAACCGTGATATCCAATTTTGAAAATTTTATGTATTCTTATTCCAATTATTAGCCTAGAATTACTATGTTATGCGCGTAGCAAACAAGTATAGACTAGATTGCCTGATTTGGAAATAAACATCGCATATCCGTTTGTTTGGAAAACATTTTGAAATTGCTACTCGCAAGTAGGCTAAAATACGGATTTCAATGAGTTATTCCAACTCAAGCAATCCAACCTCCACCCACAGGCATTCAAACAATTTATTTCACATAAGCACTTAGCCGCATGGTAAGCATACTGTCACGGTAACATTCACACGCATGTGGTATGCTAAAGCGTAAATGCTTACATCGTACTCCGTGCCAAAACAAGAAACTAGTTAGAAAACACGCATGACCTAGTTCATGTTAAGTGGCTAATGCAACACACGCAAGGGTGCAATTTAGAGCAGGCTCGGCTAACCCTAAAGATGGCATGTGAAATGCACTTTATTCGATGCACGTATTCAATTTGGAATTGAAAATACAATGCAGTTTGTATGATGTACCGAGCCCAATGCATGTCAACAAATGCATGGATGCACGCATGCATAGCATAAGGTATGCTAAAATAAATGTGCCCTAATACTAACCATTAAAAAGAGTAAGTAAAAGGGAGAAAGAAATGGGGGTTGGAGGACATACACCCACTCACGCACACTTATTACAATTACGCCCTCGCTCGGAGGGACCAAAAGAATAATACAAATTAATTAACTACGCAAGCTAACTAAATATTACAAATTCACTAAATTAATTAACAAATTAACTAAGTTAATTAAAGCAGTAAATGCCTCGGGAAGAGGGCAAGATGCATCACGCGCCCGGAACTCGCTCGGAATCGCACTGCCATGCATGATTGCCTCTGTTTTCCCTGCTTTCCATCTCAGAAGACTGCCAAAACTTCAGGAATACTTCCTTGGGCACTGGAGATCACCACCGGCTGGGTTAGAACACCACCGGCTGAAGGATGTGGCCACCGGCACTGAATTCATCCATCGGCTGCCAGTAGATTGCCGGTCGGCACTGAGAAGTGCCGGTCGGCACAAAATGCCTGCAGAACCTGCAACTCACAGCAGCAGAGGACACAACTTGCATGGCAATGTAATTCAAAGCATGTATGCACCAAACACACTCCTTATCATGTTTTCAACTCAAAGGAAGATGTGCCTCGGTTCTCGGACCACCAATCACGCATTTCCATGCATGATGGCCCAAAGAACCAAGAATGCAACTTTGATTTCAAATGCATGCAATGCGAACAAACAAACAAGGGTGCCAAACCTCCATCATACTTCACTTCAAGAGGCTTAGCATGCATTCCAATATGATGCAATCCTAGACATATTAACTAGTATGCAAAATGGGCAATGCAAGCAAGCAAAACATGCTAGGTGCGCAACCTAAGCAAGGAAGCATATGGACTAAGCAAGGGGGTGGACTCAAACATGGATTGGGCAGCTCCAAATAGGCCTAAAACCATTAGCCAAGACGCTAAATCATGAGGGCCAAACACACATGCACACATGCACAAGTTAAGGCACCAACACTTAAGCATAATAAACAACATTCAAGCACACTTGAAATGAGTTAAACATGGACTACTAGCATGCATGGAAAGCTTTGAAAATCATGTAAAATATGATGCTAAACCAAGCAACAAAGTAGGCTAAGCATGCAATAAGTGGCCCAAGTACTTAAGGCAAACCAATGAGGCATTGAACCACACATATTACAACCACACATGGTAACACTTAACCAATTTAAAACAGAGTTTTAACACATAAAACTAAGCCCAAAAGACCACTTAGATGGCATCTAAATGGCATGAATCCAAAGGCATGCACAAATGCCAAGACATGATGCATAAGGCACAAGCTTCCGAAGCATCAAAGAGGCATGCAAGGCAATCAAACAAGCATGCTAAATGGACTGAAATGACATGCCAAATGATTCCAAACCATCAAAATGAGGTAAGCAACACATGCTACACATGCATACTCAAAGGCTAGCAAGCCTAAAATGCAAAGGGGCTACATAATGCATGCCAAGATCAACCCAAATGACTATGGACAGAGCTAAAACATGGCAAAATAAGCATAAAACATTCACAAACCTAAGCCTAAAGCATGCTCAAATTAGGGCTAACAACCTAGGCATGTTAAGGGACCAAAGAGGCATTAAAAAGCAACCATGCAAAGCATGCAAGGAGTACTAAAACCAGCACTTAGCAATGTCATATTAGGGCATAATAAACATAAAATGCAGCCAAGACATGCTCAACAAACAACCAAACACTAGCTCCCTCAAGAGGCCAAATCTTGCCCTTTTCCAGGACATCAAGGAGAGGGGGTGGCCCTCTCCTTCTTGAGACTCTAAGGCATCATCTCCACCACTGAAATCCCTCAAGATTTCAGTGGTGAAGAGATCCTAACACTAAAGTCTCGGATCTCTCACAAAATGGCACAAAAAGTGGCCTTTTTAAGGCCTAAGGGTGGTCAAACCTCCCCAAAGCACAAAGTACCCTTAATAAACTATCAAGAGGACTAAAAAACAGAACTTTTTTGTATTGAACACCAAGCACAAAAATAGTTCAAGGATAGGTCAAAATGGAGTGCAAGAATGGGGTAAATAAAGTAAGTTTCTCACCCTCGTTGAGCCTCTTCACAAATGTTGACTTTGTTGCTTCCTTGAGCTCCGCATCACCAAGAACAAAGAAGGACAAGCCTCTGGACCCTCAGCAACGAAAGGAAGGTGAAACACTAGGTGTTGATGTGCAATAGTAAGGCACAAACACCTAGTGCACAAATAAGCAAGGAAAAGAGAGATAGAATAGATATAGGATTTCTAACCTAAAACCAGAGCTTCTCCCTCTCCTAAAATGTCTAACTCTCCAATTTTTCTAACTCTTGAGCCAAGAGAAGAGGCCTCTCCTTATAGGCAACCAAAACTTACAAGTTAAGGCATCAAAGGGCTCATCCCTCCATACACGTGTATGGAGGGGAAACTAATGCAAAACAGCTGCCTTAAAATATCTCATAAAGCAACTGAATAGTAGTCGGCAGGCAAAATGGTCATTTGCCAAAAGAGGCCGACCGCACAAAATAGTGCCGATGACAACACCAACCAGCCGGTGGCCTCTAGCCCGTGCCGGTGGTGTGTGGGGATGCCTCACAAGGCATTCCCTGCCCCTCCAAGGCAAAGTACAAGTGTTTGGTGCAAAACCAGAAACAAAACGATCAAGTTCGGAGGTCCTGAGGCAAGGCGCGTAGCCGAGAACTCTGGGAACTCCAAACGAACACGAACATGGATGATCACCGGGTGTTCAAACGGTGACGTCCAAGTCTTGAGGACGGTCAAAAATGGGGTGTCTACACTCGTTTTGGGCACACAGCTCATTTGGGGCACGCAGCTCATTCTTTGGGCACACAGCTCGTTTCGGGCACACAGTTGATAACACTGCTCAATCTGAACACTCAGTCCATAACACAACATTTGGTTTGCATTTTGAACACACAGCTCAAGCACTTGAATTTCTGAACACGCAACTCAAACTTTTGGTGTGAACACGCAGCCCACATTTTTAAAATCTGAACACACAGCTCAAACTTTTGTGGTGAACACGCGGCCCATTTTTCTTGAAATCTGAACACACAGCTCAAACTTTTTGTCGTGAACATGTAGTCCACATTTTTTAGATTTGAACACACAGCGCAAACTTTTTGTCGTGAACACACAACCCACATTTTTTGAAAGTTGAACACGCAGCCCAAACTTTTGAGGTGAACGCACAGCCCACAGTTTTTGAAATTTGAACACGCAGCCCAAACTTTTGAGGTGAACACACAGCACACACTGGTTGAGAGTTGAACACGCAGCTCACTGTCTTTGAAGTCTGAACATGCAGCCCAAATTTTGAGGTGAACACATAGCACACACTAGTTGAGAGTTAAACACACAGCTCACTGTTTTTTAAGTCTGAACACACAGCTCAAACTTTGAGATGAACACACAGCACACACTGGTTTAGAGTTGAACACACAGCTCACTGTTTTTGAAGTCTGAACACACAGCTCAAACACATGATGTTCAACACACAGCTCGAACTTTGAGATGAACACACAACCCATAGTTTGTTTTTGAAGCCTGAAAACACAGCTCAAACACTTGACTTTCTGAACACGCAGCTCAAATTTTGATTGTGCACACACAGCACACACTTGTTGAAAGTTGAACATGTAGCCCAAACTCTTGAACTTCTGAACACGCAGCCCATTTTGAATGTGAACACGCAGCACACATTTGTTGAAAGTTGAACACGCAGCCCAAACTTTTGAATTTCTGAACACACAGCCCATTTTTTGATTGTGAACACGCAGCACACACTTGTTTGAAGGTTGAACACGCAGCCCAAAATTTTGAATTTCTGAACACGCAGCTCATTTTTTATTGTGAACACGCAGCACACACTTGTTTGAAGGTTGAACACGCAGCCCAAACTTTTGAGGTGAACACACGACGCACTGTTTTATTTGCACGCAGCGCATATTGAACACACAGTTCTTACATTTCACTTTTGAACTTACAGCTCATTCATTTCATTTGCACGCAGCTCATGCATTTGAGTCCAACACGACTCATACATTTTCATTTGCACGCAGCTCATGCATTTGATTCTTAATTCTGAACATGCAGCTCATAAATTTTCGTTTCTGAACACACAGCTCATTCTTTTCATTTTGAACACGCAGCATCCACACATTTCAATTATGAACACGCAACTCTTTCTTAATTCTGAACACGCAGCTCATAAATTTGCATTTCTGAACACACAGCTCATTCTTTTCATTTTGAACACGCAACTCATGACACGACACTGCTCGATCTGAACAAGCGGCTCATAACACAGTATTCTTTTAATTTTGAACACACAGCTCATTCTGAACATACAGGATGCGATGACGGAACTTGCAGAAGTTGAAACAAACTCAGATGCCTGACATTTTTCCCCTTTTTCTTTTGCTTCGAAGTCTGGAACCTATATAGCTTCAGATAGGTCTCGATTTTAATGTTTCCGCATGACCTGGGTTGAACCCTGCGGTTTTACGAAAGAACAAATCTTGTTTTGCACAGATGTGGAGAACGGCACGGCACTCGGAGCGCAAAATGATTTTACTTTTTGAAATTGAGAGATGAGTTCTTGACCGAGGTATTGAGCCTACAACTGAACACAGTGCACTATGACTCAACAACGGAAAAACAAAAGATAAACGACCTAAACACATCGAGTAACACTCGAAACGACTCAAAACAAGAATTGAGATAAAACAAAAAGACACGATACTCAGACGTGCACAGGGAGCCTGTTTCTCTATTTATTATTTCCCACCCTTTCTCGTTTGTGATTCTCACATCACTCGGCCCTCAAGCTCAGTTTTTCTCTCAAAACCCTTTTTCTCACTTTTCTCTCAACGCACATCTCTCTATTCTTCAATCTCTCATTTTTTAATCCCTCCCCTGAGTGGTTGATGGATAAGCAGGAAGTTATGGGCTCGCGCCCCTAGCATAGAGCTTTCAGCCCCTTTGTTGACTGCTTCAACTGTGCTCTTTTCTGGCAGGTAGAGTGCCCTTCTTGGCAAGTATGGTGCTCTTTCTGGCAAATGTACTGACAATAGGGAAAAGACAGGAAGCCTAACTCAACTGTGCCCCTAGTTCATTATTTTGACCATTTTTGTTTTTTGGCTTCTGCTTAAAACAATTTTAACCAAAATGAGAGTTAGATCAACGCGCATGTTCGATTTTCTGATTTGAAATCATGTGAGTTAGGTTATGAGCACTAAAAATTTTCCTTTTTTGGGTCCAAGAAATGGTCCAGTTTTGGGAAAATGGAATACTTTTCGAGAGAATTAGTCAAGTTCATTAAAAAAATTCTCAAAAACTATTTTTGCAAACGACCACTGCTCAACGAGCATAGAACCCACTCTCGAGATGCACAACCTCAGATTCGAAGGAAAATTGCCCCTTGCTTGAGGGGAGCTGCGTAGCAACGGAAAGTTGGCCCTTGTTTGAATGGCACTGCAGCGCATTGAATGGCAACGGAAAGTTGTCCCTTGTTTGAATGGCACCGCAGCGCATTGAATGGCAACGGAAAGTTGCCCCTTGTTTGAATGGCACCGCAGCGCATTGTAGTCAGTCCTCAGAGTGACGAACACAACCAAATTCTTAGATATAGAGAAGGCGAAGATGATCAAAACCATTACATGGGCACAATCAATTTGAAGTGTTTTACGGTTGGACTTCAGAATGAAGTTTCCTACATATCCCAAAGATAGGAATCAAGCCTTACGTAGTTCGGGGAGTTAAGGTACACTCGGGTATTAACCTCTCCTTTTGCGCTCTAACTTTTGCCAAGGCCGCCCTTCCAGGTTTTCAACCTTGCGAGCTGTGTTCTTCATTTCTTTTCAATTCTTTTCATTCTTTTCTTTTTTTGATTTTCTTTTTCTTCTTTTTCTTGCTCTAACTTTTGGCTGGGTCGTCCTTCTGGGTTTTCGGCCCAGCGAGCCTCTCAAGGGTAAAAGCGTAGCTTTGTCCATGTCAAATGGTTTTGAGATCTTGAAGTCATCAAAATCTAGGAGAATGGCTGTTGTTTGCTAATGATGCAGAAGTCCATCCAATGGAGGGTGAATTTGCCCCTAGTGTTGCGGATAGGAACTCAGTTGTCCTTTAGCAATGTCTTTTTTTTCCTCCCTTCTGGGGTTTGGCATTCTTGCCGATCTTCATTGATTTGTGGAATGATCCATCTTCGGCTCTTCGAGCATATCTGACATTTTTCTGCCCCTAGGTCGAGGGCTGCTTCGAATCTGGCCACACAGGTCCCAC
Source organism: Camellia lanceoleosa (assembly GCA_025200525.1). Lineage (NCBI taxonomy): Eukaryota > Viridiplantae > Streptophyta > Magnoliopsida > Ericales > Theaceae > Camellia > Camellia lanceoleosa. Next base: position 845,428 of record JANUSC010000041.1, on the reverse strand, counting down.
ATTACAGTTGACCGTTGAACATTCTGAGTCCCAGTTCAAGGTTTGAAAGTGAGGGGTCGAGTCTCGAGGCTGAGAGTGATCCTAGGCTGCACAATCTCAATAGCGATTCCACACAGGTCTTCGCAGGACCGTGCAAAAACATTTTTTCAAATCTTTTAAGAAAGTGACAAATCGCTCGCACTGAAGACAGTGCGGAACCAATCTGGATCAAGCCAGGATCCTTCCCAGTACTCACACTAACAAGCATGATCTCATTCGTTAGGGGCTTAGCATGCCTCTCTTTCTCTCAATTGGTCAAATTTTGCAAATCCTGAGGAATTCCTTCCTCGTCGTTTTCATCACATTGTTTGAAAAGTTTTGAAAAACTTAGGTCAATACAATGACTTATAGGCACAAAAGAGCAGGTGAAATGCGCTGCCATTTCATTCTAAACTTGCTGGCACAACAGGCTCAAAGTAGCAATAGGCACAAAAACATGACAGCCATAGCTGTTTCATTCAGATTTCTAGGTTGCAACTTGCTCCATAGCAGAAACAGACTCAAGAGAAAGCCAAAAAGATATACACAAAACAAAAGAGTGATAGTTAAGGTAACACCCCCGAAATCACCGAACTTTTGACAAAACAGGACTGACTCGATACAACAAGACAGACCCAACTGACTCAGTATGAAAAGACTAACTCTTTACATACAAGATAACAAAACTGACTGAATACCCAAGTCAAAGAGTGCAAAACTAGCATTCGCAAATGCTCCAAAGTGCATGCCATACGCCACATTCGTAAATCGAAAGGCCTTGCAGTGGACCAACCGATCACATACTTGTGGTATCCTCGAAATCTAACAACTCAGTAGTGACAGAATTCGCCGAGGTTGGTGGAAGGATGACCTCATTGTCAATCAAATCCTATACTTCATGACAAAGACGGAAACAGTTGTCGGTGCCATGACCGGTTTGCTGGTGGTACGCGCAGTACAAGGTAGCATTATGTGAGGGAGGGAGATTCTTTGGGAGAGGCCGAGGCTCAAGGGGTCTAAGATGGCCCTTTTTGGCAAGGATCTGGAGCGCCTTAGACAAAGGCATATAAAGGGCGTGGAATACCCTGCGACCTCGAGGTAGATGCTTTGAAGTTTGCTGACTTTTGCCGAACGCACTGGCAAAAGGATCGAAGCCGCTTTGACTTTCGATCCTTTCCTGCAGGTTAGGATTGGAGGAACTGCTACGCATGACGGGCCTATCCCGATTTTCGCTGGCCGAACTTCCTCGCTTGGAGTGGGGAAAGCATCATCCACAGTTTTAGACACCACTGCGAATATTTGCTATTTACTCAATCCTTCGGCTTTCAAAGCCTCGACTGCCCACAGCAGTTGTTCAACGGGATCGACATCTGTTCCCACCTTATTCTTACCTCTGGCCTCAGCTTGATCGAGGGTTTGGGTTGCTATATCAGAGCGAAACCCGGTTGATGTTGACACGTCATTGCTATAGCTTGAGACAGCCTCAGGTTGGCTGAGCTCGATCACACCGCCTAATAGCGGGGCTCTGCGATGCAATTCCCCAGATGGGGTTGGTGGCGGTTTACATTCCGTAGGCGAGATCAGCCACAGATCGCTGAAGATCACCAATCATTCCCATCAATTCAAACGTGGTAGGCTCACGAGCTTGACACAACTGTGGCGTCCAGACCGGGCGCGCGGCAGGAGACCTAGGCGGATGCAGTACATCAACATTGATCTCATCCTGCAAGATGATTCCTTGGTCTAATGCAGCTACCATAACCATAATTTCTTCTGAACTTTGCGTCATCATAAGTCCATTGCCGAATCAATGGTGATCGACGATCGATGTCTATCGTGCCTCAGCAAAGGAGAACACTGGCTATTCTGTACTAAATCTCTGAACCCCCCTGAAAGAGAAAACACGCAGCATTTTGGCCCAATCAGAATAGACACAAGCATAGCTGAATAATTGTACTCCACTACTGATCACTGTTCCGCAAAATCACTGCTCCCCCAAAACTGAATCGGATACCCGCAGATCATCTATATCCTCCTCCAAGTCGGCTAGATCATCTAATCCCTGACTTGGTCCGTCTTCTCGAACTACACTAACCTCCATCCCAGTCGGCAACACCACTTCCAGCTTAGTTTGATTGATTGGCACAATATAACAATGTGGGTTGTACGTCCCTTCAAATAAGTCCTCAAAGCCCTCAGGCAACGGATTGACATTCTCCACCAAGGCTGACCTCTCTTTATCTTCCACTGTCATCACCATTGGTTCGGGTTGGAGTGTAGATGTGTTCATCATGCACAAGTCCGTACTCTCAGGGATGAACAACGCCGACTCAGGTAGGTGGGATGGGGTGATATATATACTCGGGTCATAAGGGACGATGTAGACGTCCCCGAACGTCCCGTGAGGGAAATCCCGTTCTGTTCATTTGGGCTCACTATAGTTCAAGACTCAATGTCACGGTCCTGTATCTAATCTCGCAGAGTGCAATGCAAGACCGATGAATCATCAAAGAGTCCAAATCCGGCAAATCGTTTTTTGGAAAATAGAATTTTTGAAAAAAGTGCCAAACATGGATTGCTTTGCCAGATACAGAGTCGCCACCTAAATATTTATTTTGGGGGAATTTAGGAAACCCTGACTCGTTGCCTAAGGCCACGTGTCAGTCATCACCAAAGTTGCCTCGGCTCGGGAACTTGGGTACGATTGGGGAAGGTCACTTCATGAGTACCCCCGCTCGCCTGATCAAAGATCGGCCTCTACTAACCATGATATTGAGTTTTGAAAACATTATGTGCTCTTATTCTAGTTATTAGCCTAGATTTATTATGTGATGCGCACAGCATACAAGTATAGACTAGATCGTCTGAGTTGGAACAACTCATCTCATGTTTGTTTATTTTGAAAATGGTTTGATGGTGCTACCCGCAAGTAGGCTAAGACGTGGATTTGCCACCCTCAGGTGGGCTTAGAAAACGAGATGATTTGCCACTATCTAGTGGGCTCAAAACTCACAGTCGATGAATTGCTCCAATTCAGATAATCCAACCTTCACCCACAGGCATTCAGGCAGATATATCACATAAGCAATTAGCCTCATGGTAAGTTTGCTATCATGGCAGTCACTCACACACATGCAAGGATGCTAAAGCATAAACACTCACCGAGTACTCCAAGCCAAAGAAAGAAGCTAATTAGAAAACATGCATGAATCCTAACTATGCTGAAATGCCTAATGCAACACATGCAGGAATGCAAATAAAATAGGCTCGACTATTCTAAGATGGCATATGATGATGCTACAGCTAACACGTATTCAACTTGAAATTGAAATACAATGCAGTTAGTATGATGCGCCGAGCCCGGTGCATGCAGGACAGATGAATGGATGCAAACATGCGAGCATAAGTATGCTAATTGAAACATGCCCTAATCTAACTATCATAAGCTGATAAATAAAAGGGAGAAAGACGTGGGGTTAGAAGACATACATCACACACACGCACACTTATTACACAATTGTGCCCTCGCTCCAAGGCTCCGAATAAATAATACAGTCCGAATAAGTACAAAACCCTAATTAATTAACAAATTAACTAGGAAAGCAGTAAATTAGCGTGCAAGCTATGGACCGCCTCAGCTCTATTCCGAATGATGAATGATGTATGCTCGGGCTGCTTGGCGCGGAAATCTATCAAGATGCCGGATTCGCCTCTGTTTGCAATTAATCCCGAAATGATGTGCAAGGCTTTAGAAAGTTGCTGATTTCTGGTTTGCTGCAACAGAGAGCAAGAAAGGGGCATGGCAAAGTGTTCTCGCATATGTATGCATGACTACTCTTCAGGGAGCCTAGTCCTCGATCCTCGTGCCACCAATCACGCATCTCGATGCATGATGGCCAAGGAGTCAAATTGCACGACTCAATGTGAAATGAATGCACATGAAAACACAACAAGACCTAAACTCCATCATGGGTAATCCGGAGTGTCGGCGACCAGGAATTGAGACACGTTCCGTCACTCGGAATACGAAACGTCCCTCGTTTCCCGTGTTTGGGCTAACTCCTATCCCAAACATGATGCAAATGAGATGGCATACGCAATGCGACTAACATACAAGCTAACATACGCAATGCTATAAAATGGCATACACAATGCTCAATGTAGCGTGACATACACAATGCTCTAACATACAACCTAGCATACGCAATGCTATGGACTAAGATGGCATACACAATGAAACCTGGGCTTACACCAATATAAGTGGACCTCAGTCACACTCACATCAGTGGCCATGTGATGGAAATGAGACAACCGAAGTGCGTGCACACATGAGCGAATACCAAGGACCGAACCTAAGGCATGAAATGCTACTTTACCAAAGCATGGCAAGGGATGAAAGATCGCAACAAACATGTAATTTCCAGCACTGAAACATGATGCTAAATGGTCCCGAATCATGGAAATACATGGAATAAGCCCCGAAACTCAAAACTAGGCACATGTATTGAACTATAACTATGCAAAACAAGCATTATTTGAATATGAAGCACAAAGACAGAGCCAAGGTAGTCCCAAAATATGCACATTACTAGTTTAAAGCATGGCCAAAAAATGCTAACATGATGGGCTAAAACAACATGCAACATTGGCTAGCAAGCATGGTTTACATGGCATGTATATGAAGCATATGAGAACTCATCAAACCAGCCAAAAATAGTGAATGAAACATGTCAAAATATGCCCAAATAACCACTGAAATGCAGCCAAGGCATACAAAAATGATGAGCTCCTTTAGAGGGCCATGCAAGAGGTTACTCAACACATACAAGATAGACACTTAGCATGGCAAAACCAACTTTGGAAATGGATTATGAAAGCCCTAAAACTCACCAAATAGGCCTTGGAATTGGTCTAAGAAACATGCAAATGGAAGGCCCTTTGAAAGGCCTTGAATAGGATTGCTCTATACATGCATCATAGACATAAAATATGACCAAAGAGGCACTAGACAGAGTCAAGGAAGACCTTAAAACTCACAAAATAGATCCTGAAATGTGACTTCACAACATACAAAATAGAGCCCTTTTGGAAGGCCAATCATGCTAGTAAAGAGAATGAGGGGTGAGAGGGTCACCCCTCTATGATTTCAAAGCTTAAAACCTCATCAAAGCCACTGAAAATCCACTGGATTTTAGTGGTTAAGAGGCCAAAACAAGGCCAATGCAAATGCTCAAATGCATGGCTCAAAACATGTGGAAATGAAGCATGCAAGGAAGGCGATAACTCCAAACAGAAAAGTGACCTCAAACAAACTTAAAGAGGAGGTCAAAACAAGACTTTTTCCAGTTTATAACAAATCTTGAAAATGTTTACAAGTAAGGCTAAAATAGGATGCAAAAATAGCCCTAAAAGAGAGATTGGGAAAACAAGGAAGTATATGGCCTCAAACAGCAAAGTGTACTTAAACAAAGTTGAAGAGGGGCTCAAAATAAGACACTTCACAGTTTAGATCGAAGCCCAGAAGTGCTAGAAAAGGGGAAATAAGGACTTACCCTTGTAGCACAACAATGCAGCAACTTCTGGATCAAGAAGGTGAGCTCTCAACCTCTGCAAATAACCTCCAAGGTGCTGGAATGGATGGTAAAGGTGGTAGGCTATGAGGCGTAGTGTAAAATGGCCAAGAATACTAGGGTTTGGAGGCTTGAAGTATAGAGATAGAGGGAGTTGTATGTATGCTCCAGCCAAAACTTTCTAACCCTTGCAAAATGAGATGGAGGGTTGGTTATATAGAGGGAGAAGGCCATGGCTTCTTGGAGAAGCCTCAAAGGGGGGGGGGTCAAAGCTTCTAAAAAAAGCTTGACCAAAAGGGTCAAGCTTCTTGAGGAAGCTAAACCAAAAGGGTCAAACTTCCTTTGGAAGCTAAGCAAAGGGTGCAAAACCACCTTAAAAGGGCCACAAACAAGGACAAATCCTCGGATAGAGGGTTAGGTGCAAAACAGCTGGCACATCTGGAATGCACTCAAGGAGACAAGACTGGTCGACCAGGTTCAAAAGGCCAAGGTGGTCGGCCGGCCACCTCCCCTGGTCAGCCGACCAGGGGTCAAAAGGTTCAAGAAGAAAAGCTGGTCGGCCACCCCAGAAAGGTGGCCTCCCAGATGAGTGCAACACAGCTGTATGGTGGAAAACCAGAAAATATGAGCCAAGAGAGAGAAAAACTAGCTTTTTAGAGGGGTTCAAAAGGGTCAAGAAGAATTACTGGTTGGCCTACCCATATTGGTGGCCTCCCAGATGAGCACAACACAATGGTGGTGTGAAAAACCAGAAATTGTGGCTCAAAAGTAAGAAAAACCAGCTTTCTGTCAGAAAAATCGGCTTTAGGAGAGAGAAAATGAGAAAACTGGTTTTATAGGGAAAAAGGTGGCCTCCCACCATCCGACCACCTTCATAACCATGAAAATAGGGCCCCTGCCAAAATTGGGCTAAGACGGATGCAAAACGGAGCTTTGGGGGCCGAAACACGCGGCCCGGGGCCCCAAAAACTGACTATAAGGCACCGGAGGTGGCGTTCGACCACGAAGTTGGTCTCTCGGGCCATAGTGTCCCTCAAAAGAGGGAAAACAAGGTGTGTGCCAAAAACCGGAGCAAACGGAGGTAGTTAAGCGGTCTCGAACCGAGGAACACGGCCGACGGCTCCGAAAACCGGAAACTAGCCTCCATGATTTGCCACTCAACAAAGTGGGTTTAAAACACACATTTGTTGAATTGTTCCAATTTAAAGAATGAGCCTTCATCTACAGGCATTCAAGCAGTTTAGCATTTAAGCACATAGCCTCACGGCAACATTCACACTTATGCAAGTATGCTAAAGCATAAAAACTCACCTAGTACTCCAAGCTAAGAAGATATGAGTAAGAAAATAATACATGATTCCTAACTATACAAGATGGCTAATGCAACACATGCAATATGTAATTAATAGGCTCGGCTACTAATATGTCATATGGATCGATTTGAACAACATGCGATTAAACACGTATTCAAAGAAGTATTGAAATGACAATGCAGTTTGAATGATGCGTCGAGCCTTGGTGCATGCAAGACAAGATGAATGGATGCAAGCATGCGATATGGTAATTAAAACATGTCCCTAATCTAACCATCAAAAGTAATTAAATAAAAGAGAGAAAGACGCGGGGTTGGAAGACATACACGCACGCATGCACACTTATTATAACATTACGCCTTCACGAAGGAGGGTCCAAATGAATAGAACCTAACTAGCTAACTACGCTAATTAAGCTAACTAATTATTACAGACCGAATTAATTAACTATTCTAGTTAACCAATTACAAAACGAAATTGAATAATTAGTTAAACTAACTAATTATTTACAACACTTAATTAGCTATGACTAATTAATTACAACACAAATTTGATCTATTGTTAATTAAACTAATTAACTAATCTCAGGAAGCGAGGGAGGACCAAGCATGCTCGATTTACATCCGAAAAGCCACTGCCTTGCTGCTGAATGCCTCTGTTTGCACATTGAACACCAACAATTCTGCCCACTTCCAGAACACCTCTGCTCCGTCTTACCCACACACTGTGCAAATTTCACTAATAGCCAACAAGGGGCCAGTCGGCTACTGGTGGTGGTCGGTCAGCCACTACTAACATGGACTCCCTTGCTGTAATAGAGAGCAAATAGGGCAAAATAGTGTATTTCCCAAGGGTTGTTTGCACACTTTGCCTCTTCTTTTCATGGGGAAATCAAAGGAGGGACAAAATGTGGTTCAGAAACCATCAATCAAGCAATTTCATTGCATGACGGCTTATGAAACCAATTATGCAAGTTCAACAAATGCAAAATGAAACCAAAATGTCCATAACCCTATCATGCATGATCAAGGGCAACGGGGACCTAGGAAAGTGGCACATTTCATCACTTTTAAGTATGAAATGTCCCGTTTTCCTTGTGTTCAAATTAATGTCTGATTTGAACGTATGCAATGCAACTCAAAGACATGCTTATCTTGCCACTTTTACTTGCCAATTTTGTTTACACGTCTTAGTTACCAAATCCATTCTTTAATCAATTTGTCCATTGGTGAGTGTCTTCTAATGGAAATAGGGCTCAAACCACAAGTTTCTTTGGGCATGAAAGAGGCATTATACTATTGGTAATGAACCCCCTAAGGGATTAAACCATTAGGTGTAGCACCTCCATTTCACACTTAGGCAAACAAGTGGTTTGAAACTACTTTCAAAGCAAAACAAAAAAGTGAAGAATTGAGGGGGATTGCAAAGATTGTAAGTGCTGAAATGAAGTGGAAAAAATGCACTAAAACATGCAATCAACTCAAGCTAATGATGGTTAAAGCCTAAAAACACCAAGCTAGTGAAAGGACTTATACTACAAGTATGCAAAAGAAGACTCAAATGAACTAACCAGCCCAAAATAAAGCTAAAATAGATTATTTCAGAGGCTAAAACATGTTAGACTCGAGCTAAGTTAAGCTAAAAAAAACATGCTAACATGTAAGCATGCAAACAAGACACAAGAAGGGAGGCTAACCCCTCCAAATTTAGACTTCAAAATGAGTTTTTTGCCACTAAAAAACTTCTAAAATTTAGTGGTTAAAAGGCCCAAAAAAGTTGGTTTGAAAGTGATGAACAAAGGTACAAAAGCTTGACAAACTAAGAAGTAACAAGGGTGAACCACCCCCTAACTGAAAATGGCATCAAACCATCACCTTTAGGCCACAAAAATAGAGCTTTTTACAGTTCAAAACCAGCCCAAAATAGTGGAAAGAGATGGGAAAACAAGCTTAAAAGGAGAGTGCTATACCTCTTGAAGCCAAGACATAATTTGGCCAACAATCCAAGCTAAAACCACCTTTAAGAGCTCAAAACAAGTCCCAAGGAACCTCAGCTCAAAGGTGAGAGGATTTGGTTTAGGATGTGTATGCAAAAGTGTAGAGAAACTGGGCAAGTATGCACAAAATTGCAAGAGAGAGAGAGAGAGAGAGAGAGAGAGAGAGAGGGAGAAATCTAAAGAGAGAGAGATATTTTTGTTCCAAAATTTCTAACACTCAAAAATGGGGGAGGAATCCCCCTATATATAGAAAAACAAGCCTTGAGATTAGAAACATCCCACCATACACGTGTAAGGAGATGCAGCTCAATGTGCTAACAGCTGGCGCAACTGTCAACAAATATCTAGAAAAAGACACTGGTGGCCGTTGGCCACCATTGGTAGTCGACTGGCCACCACTGATGACTGACCGGCCACACAAATGGCCAACAACCATGAGCCATGGCCGATAGCTTATGGTGGTGGTCGACAGGTCACCAAAAGTTCCAAGCTTGAAACACCAAGGTTTTGGTCCAAAATAAGGCAAAGAAAAGAACAAGGTTTAAAGGCTCAAAGACAAGGTGTTCCGCCGAGGACTTCAGGCACTCAAAACGAATACATGCAATCACAATCATCATGTGCACAAGCGATGACGTCCAAGTCTTGAGGACAGTCAAAAATGAGGTGTCTACATCATCCTTCGAAGCTTTTCTGTAATAATATCTCTTCAAGGCACATGTATATAATTCACGACATCTAGTCACAATTTTATGCTCATTCGAAGCACTTTATTGGTGCAGTTATATCATTCGAAGCACTTTGTTGATATTATTCGAAGCATTTTGTGGCTTAGATTAGTCATGTCTTTGGTTTAACCCTTTAAAAAATGTAAGTAAACATCATTTTAAGGGCCGTGAGGGGTAATGTTGGCACCATAAATCTGTAATTTTTATTATTTATATATTTGCAAGATACGTGGCATTTCCTACTCATTTGGAGGTTATGGGAAGTTATGAATCATTAAACATATGTGAAAAAATGATGGAGAATGTGGAGGATCATGGGGCATAATATGGAAGAACATGGAGGACAAAGTGGAGAACATGGAGCGTGAATTGGAGGTTAAAGGAAGTTATGAAGACATGGAGGGATATGTGGCATTGCGGGAATGAAGATGGAAGAATGGAGAGTTTTAGGTGGTTGTTGGGTAGTTATTGTTGGAAGTTTTTTCCTACAAATATTTGCCTATGAATAGCCATTTATGGCTACATTGTAAAGGGATCGAGAACTCAAATCAAAGATAATTGATTTCAATATTTCTTGTCATTTTCCTTATCTTATGAGTAGTTTAACATAGATTTATATTTTGAAGCATTTATTTTCAGCATTTCCTTTTCAAAGCACTTTATGCACTTCTTTTCAAGCATAGGAGTAAAGGTAAGTAATTATTACTTTGATTGTTCACTCAATCATCTTTCTCCATCTCCCTCATTCTTCTTTTCATTTTTCTTTTATCTACACTTGGCAATTTTGAAGTCCTCTTTGTTGAGGCAAAAGAACCATCAACACAATCTCTTGATAATTGACTTGAATTTAATTTGTAAGGATTTTTCAATCCTTGCTGGCAAGCTCGCATTTATGATATTTTCCTTCGTAGGAAAAATAAGCCAACAATTTTTGGCACGCCCAGTGGGACGTTAAGTGTAAGAAATGAAAAATGAATTTGATTCATCCATTTCAAATAGCCTAAATGAAATCTATTGGCATAAACAAAAAATTTTAGATCTTTAAGAAGAGATCTATTTTCTTGATGAAATAAAATTTCATCCCTTACAATATTATTTGGTGGAAGAAAAACGACACCATTTAATTGGAGAAATTCATCAACTTGATATGGAAATTTGCCAATGGAATGATGAGTTGTCAACTCTCACTATCAAGTCTTTAACTGAGGCTTTAATGGTTGGAATTGGTGAGTTTTTTCATAATTTTTCCATGGTTGAAAATAGCAAAGGCAAAGAGTTGATTTCATTAATGGTTCGAGAGGTTCAAGAACCCATTTTTAAATAGCCAATTTATGAAATTAACATAACGAAAGAGCATGTTCTTGAGCCAAATTTGGCTAAGAATGAAGTTCCATGCATGGCTCGGGGGGTCCAAAAACCAATTTTTAGAGTCAAGTCATGAAAATAACATACCTATGGGGGATTTTCATAAGCCATAAATGGCTAACATGGAAAAACAGCCCACTTTGCCAAATAATTATGAAAATCAATTCGGCAAAAGTCATTTTTTAAGACCAAACATGGTCAAGAAGAATGAACAAGCCACTGTTCATGAATTCAAAAATTTTGAGATTTTTCTAAGTGTTAAAAAATATGAATTTTCATGGTCACACTATACCATGATTTTTGTTGTTCAAAATCCATTTTGGATTTATTGGTCACATCAAACGTTGACTTTGATGGAATGGCTAATAAAAAATATTTTGTTATTGCAATATATTGGGGCAAAAATATGGTTATTAGTTGATCCATAAAACCATCATCATTTGGTTTTGTGGTTACCTTCAAAACATGTCCCAAGACACTTCAAAGCATGTTATTAAGAACATGTGAGGGTTGTTCATCCAACTCTTTGGATTTGGTTCAAAGGGATGTCAGAAGCACTCTCGAAGGACGACTTTGATCCTTTAGTAACATATGTGACTTTCGAAGGGTGGTTTTGTCATCAATAAACACCTTCGAAATGTAATATGGAATGAGAAGGCTTTCGAAATGTGTACCTCCCTTCAAATATATATAAAATGGCAATTAATTAATTGTCAAAAGTTGAAAATGTAAACATTTTTATACTAGCTTTACTGATAAACATTTTTATAGCCATTTGTTACATGAAAATGTAACTAGTATTCTACAAAAGTTGGTTCGAAGAACAATGGTTTTAGTGTCTTCAGAGAATTAATAATTGGTTCAAAGCATAAAATTAATATTTTCATTAATTATATGTGAACCAGAACATATAAAATTTGAATAACCACAATGTTGCCCAAAAGTTGCTTCGAAAGCCCTTTTGCCATAATTTTGTAAGCTTTGAAGCACTCCGTCTTGCATCAACAACAACTTCGAAGAAACAATATTGGTGGTTGTGAACCTTCAATGTTGGCCAAAAGTTGCTTCGAAAACCCTTTTGCCATAATTTTGTAAGCTTCAAAGCACTCCATCTTGCATCAACAACAACTTCAAAGAAAAAATAGTGGTGGTTGTGAACCTTTGAAGCTTTGCCGAGTATTTGCAAGGATGTAATTCTTCCTTTGTCGGCACTTTCGACTTTCGAAGGATGATTTTGGTCCTCTATACCACCTTCGAAGCGGGTTATTTAGCATGTGTAACAGTTTGCTAAGGTGAATCATTGGCTTTGCCTTGAAAATATAAGGTTATCCTTCGAAGCTTTTTTGTAATAATATCCCTTCAAGGCATATGTATATAATTCGCGACATTTAGTCATAATTTTATGCTCATTCGAAGCACTTTATTGGTGCTATTATATCATTCGAAGCACTTTGTTGATATTATTGAAAGCATTTTTTTGCTTAGATTAGTCATGTGCTTGGTTCGGCCCTTTAAAAAATTTAAGTAAACATCACTTTTAAGGGCCGCGGGGGATAATGTTGGCACCATAAATCTGTAATTTTTATTATTTATATAATTGCAAGACACGTGGCATTCTCCTACTCATTTGGAGATTATAAGAAGTTATGAATTATTAAACATATGTAAAAAAATGGTGGAGAATGTGAAGGATCATGGGGCATAATGTGGAAGAACATAGAGGACAAAGTGGAGAACATGGAGCATGAAGTGAAGGTTAAAGGAAGTTATGAAGACATGGAGGGATATGTGGCATTATGGGAATGAAGATGGAAGAGTGGGTAGTTTTAGATAATTATTGGGTAGTTATTGTTGGAAGTTTTTTCCTACAAATATTTGCCTATAAATAGCCATTCATGGCTACATTGCAAAGGGATCGAGAACTCAAATCAAAGACAATTGATTTCAATATTTCTTGTCATTTTCCTTATCTTAGGAGTAGTTTAATATAGATTTATATTTCGAAGCATTTATTTTTAGTATTTCCTTTTCAAAGCATTTTATGCACTTCCTTTTCGAAGCATAGGAGTAGAGGCAAGTAATTATTACTTTGATTGTTCACTCAATCATCTATCTCCGTCTCCCTCATTTTTCTTTTAATTTTTCTTTTCTCTACACTTGGCAATTTTGAAGTCCTCTTTGTTGAGGCAAAAGAACCGTCAACACAATCACTTGATAATTGCCTTGAATTTAATCTGTAAGGATTTTTCAATCCTTGCTGGTACGCTCACATTTATGATGTTTTTCTTTGTAGGAAAAATAGGCCAACAGATTGGTTACAAGAGCCAAACTGACCCAACCAAGACTACTGATCCCTGTGGTGGTGTTGGAATCCTTGGCATTGCTTGGGCCTTTGGTGGCATGATCTTTGTCCTCGTTTATTGCCCTGTAGGCATCTCTAGTGAGTACTTGTTCTTCGAAAAATTATTCAGTAGTTTCAGAACATTGGAGTTGTTGTTTTTTTTTATTGATGGTGGGGGATTCAGAAATTTGTGGGAGGGGATCAATGTAAAATTACTTAGATTTTAAGGGCTTAAGTGATATTATGTAGAATTTGGAAGATAAAATGCTATTTGTTTTAAGGATAAATTATAGATACACCTCCTGAAATTTTCTTAAAATACGGATTGTCCCTTGTGATTTAAAAAATTACAAAAATACTCTCTTATCAGAATTTTTTATTTAACAGAATTAATTGAAAAAATAAAATTTCTAATGATTCTCTTATACAATAATAAAATTACTTGAATTATTAATTAAAATATATTTCTAACATCATTAATATAGCGATCTCGGTTTTTCCCTTGTCATTTACTATATTCCGGACTTGAGTTTCGTGGTTGTATGTTGTTGTCTATACCTTATTTCTATCCTTTATTCTTTGTATTTGAGTTTTTGGTTGTGTTGGGTGAGTTTGGAGCAGGTTGGCTGCTTTTCTTTCAAAATCTGTGTTGCCCAGATTTTGGTCTCCCCGCTCGAACGGGACTTTTCACGCTCGAGCGAGTCTTTTTACATTTGCTCCTCCTCGGCGCCACCGACACTTGAGCGGATTTTTCATCCTTCGCATTTTGCGAGTCTCTGAGATCTTTGGAAGTGTGCTTTCGACATGCGAGCGTCCAATTTCACGCTCGAACGGGGCTTTCTACGCTCGAGCGGACTGCACGTATTTCAGTCCCAAAAGAGGTCATTTTGAACCATTTTTTCTTCTCTCTCTCTCTCTCTCTCTCTCTCTCTCTAAGATTTTTCCGTAAGGCTTCTTCTTGAGCTTCTCTCTCTACATTTTAACTGTTCTCTTAAATTTCATCTAGATCCGTTGGGATTTCAACCCTAGTGCCTTTAAGAAAAAGATAGGGCTTGTCAAGGTCTTCACTTTGATCCGAAAAGAAGTGGATTTCGGCACTTTTGGAGTTTTTCTCTTCTGTGGTTTGTCTTCTCCGTTTGAGGTAGGGATAAACTACTCTTTTTCATGAGTTTTAACATAAATTTTAGTCATTTTGTATAAATGGTGAGTTATGGAAATTTTGGAGAGTTAGGGTTTTGAATTTGAAATTATAAAAGAGGGGTTTTCAATTTTCATACTCCATGTGTGCATAGGAGGTCTTGAAAATGGGGTTTTGTGGGTTTGATTGGCGAAATTTGATCTTAGGATCAATGTTTGAGAAAATGGAGAAATGCCCTAGTGGTATTTAAATAATTAACTTGTATAATTAATTTAGAAAATTGTGGGAATATGAAATTGATTTGAAAGTCATGAAATTGGAAGGGATTGGGATTAATTGGTGTAGTTGGATTGATGAATCTCTCACCGATGGAAAATGTGATAAATTATCTGTTTGAGATATTCATTTATCTGTTTAGAAATAACTGCTTTGGGCTATCGGTGGAGAATAGTCTTGATTGTTGTAGACAATGCATAATGATTAGGGGAATTGAAACTAATCAATTGGATTAAGTCATTGAATGTGACGATGGAATTAACACATTGAATATATGAATTGTTGGGTCATTGTATATGACTATATGTTTAAATACATTGTATATGTATATTGTGTGGGAAGAGATAGGGGATGGACTCCAATGATAACTAAGTTGGCCGGAGTGTCCTTGGTGCAAGTCCTAAAATCTTTTATATTTATGGGTGTCGGTTCCCTCGGACGTAGTTCCGTAAAATGGCATGTGAATAGAAGTGTTGAATGATGTTTGTTATTGAAGCATCATTGTATGAGTCGTAGTCTCATTTGAAACAGTTTGGATAATATCGGATTATGTTAATGGATTAATGTGATTAAATGATGGGAAATAGATTGAACATGATGAAATTGTTGATTGGTCATTGAATGGTACAAGTTGGTTTATAAGGTTAAATATTTATCGAATGCTAATGTCTTAATTATTTCTCATGTTTGGTTTAGCATATCTCTAATGGGCTTTGACTTACCCTATTTGGGACACCATTTTCAGGTACATGGGACATGCCGCCTCCAAGGTCTCTTCTTGGGTGATTTAAGGGTTGAAGACTCTCTTTTTGGTTATTTTGTTTTGTTGTTACATGTATATCCAAGCCAAGGGCTTTCTTCATATAGAGTTATACTCTTCTTTTATTGTAACCAAGTGTTGACTTGAAAAGTTGCGAGCCCGTAGGGCATTTACTTTTGTTGTCAACATGTAATACTTTTTGTAAAGAACACTCTGATGAATAAATATATTTTATTCTCCTATGTCTATGGATTTTATGAATGATTGACTTATGCATTTATTTTGAGGGCGTGACAATTAAAAATCATTAATTAACTTGATAATTTATTAATAAAATGAACAATTAATTATGAAATTAGAAACATTAGGGGATGAAATATAATTTTCAAAACTACAGTGAACAATTCATATTTTAAACAAATCTCAAAGATGTATTTGTAGTTTACCTTCTTTTTAATATATACACACTATGAATTGCATGAGATTAATGATACTATTGTAAAGTTTAAAAGGGCTGAAATAGAATTATTACGAATGTAACAAGTTTAATATTAAACTCATATAAAGTGTTTGGAAATAGTGAAAGTCAAAAATAAAATTTCGAAATTAATGAAGTGTTTTGTGTTTCAGGGACACTTTTGAGTGAGAATGGGAGGTTAAAAGAAGCTTTCTTCCATTATTTTAATTTGAGTAATATTGCGTATCATGAAAAAAAAAAATATTATGAAAATGATCATGAAAAATTTTTCATCGTTAGATTATACATACAAGAAAACACTACACACTAATCAATGGATAAAAAATCTTCATGAAGCATTTCATGATATTTTTTTCATGATCCCTAATATTATTCTTTTAATTTTTATAAATATTCAAAATTATGTGAAATTTAAGATGTGGCTCCCGCCCGCCCCTTCTAATTAGTGATGCCACGCCAATTATTTTTTTTATTTTTTTCTTATTATTATTTTTTTCATGAGATCGATTTTATCTCCTCTTTATTTGGCTAAAACTTAAATAACCAACATAACTTTTCAACTTATTTTTGAACTTCTTAAGTCCATCTCAATTAAACTATTTTAAAAATTACAAAATTTGAGTCAATTTTGAAAACAAAAGTATAATAGCGCCAAAATTGATTTATTTCTTTTCTTTTTTTTTTTTTTTATAATTTTCAAGATTTGCTAGTTAGTCATGATGGATCTGAAAAGTAATGAATTTTGACCCATTAAGTAAGGTGAATTAAATAAAAAAATAAGGGTAAATTATAAATACACTTTCTGCGATTTGCTTAAAATATGAATTATCTCTTATGATTTTAAAAATTACATTCCGCCTCCCTGAAGTTCTTAATTTCATAACAAATGACTCATTTTATCAATAATTCTTCAAGTCAATTAACAATTTTTAATAATTTCATAAATATATTTAAATTAATAATTCAAATAATTTTATTATTGTATAGGAGAGATGTTAGAAATTTTATTTTTCTAATTAATTTTGTTGAATAAAAAATTATTACAATTATATATTTGTAATTTTTTAAACCATAGGGAAAATCTATTTTTTAAGTATACATTAAGGGGTGTTTTTGTAATGGACTCAAAAAAATTTAAAAAAAAAAAAAATTTAAAAGAAAAAAGGCAAGTTAAATTGACTCAACCCTGACTATTGTTGTGTGCCCTAGGACACTCGAAATTTTGTCCTTGTTTACACGGTCTTCTCTGCTACCGATCCCAAGAGAAATGCCCACGATTCTCATGTCCTTATAAGTATATATTAGTATTGATTCAAGTCTTATTGTTACACTATGCAACTTTTATTCTTCTATTCATCTACCTAAAAAAAAATTTTAAAAAATGACTTGAGGTTAGGAAATCAAGCAAGCTTCTGTTAAATTGATAACAAATCAAGCTCAAGTATCTTGATTTTTTTATATAGTATAATACTTGAATCCTATATAAGCTTGTTGATTTGAGTTATTCAAGGCAAGCTAAAAAAATGAATTAGTTTCAAAATTTGTTCAAATTTAACTAGTTTACATAATAAATTAATTTTGAGCAGTTGAGTTTTTTTAATGACATGTTTATCTTTGCAATTAAAGGTTTTGGCACCACTCCCTATCGGATTCGCTGTGTTCATGGTTCACTTGGCGACCATCCCAATCGCGGGCACTGGCATCAACCCAGCCCGAAGCTTAATTCCATGTTGTCTTACCTCCACCCCTCTCTTTTAATTCCATGTTGTCTTATACATAGTACTTATATTATACCTTAATTTTCATTTTTTAACTTTGTTTTGTGATGTTAATTATTTCAGTGGATCTTCTGGGTTGGACCATTCATTGGAGCGGCCATTGCTGCCTTGTACCACCAATACATCCTGCATAGCCGCCGCAGTTAAAGCCCTTGGATCATTCAGGAGCAATGCCTAAATAATGTGAATTAGTTTCAATTTTATATGTTCAGAGGGTATTTTGGCAACATGGCGAAGTTGTAAATATGTGTTTGGATCACTTGTGGCATTGTGGTTTTGGCACTTGTTTTTATTGTGCTTATATGTTGTTTTCTACTCTTTTTTCTTTTTTTTGTGTGTTCATTGTTGTTTTGCTCTTTTTCCTTTGTTGTTTTGCATCTTGGTATTCCTAAGTATAATATATGAACAAGTGCTTACTTTTTTGTCTCGATCAACTCTGATTTCTTTAATTCATGGTTCATTTTCATGGGTTGGTATTGTAAAAAGCAGTATTAGCTGATCACAATGATCTTCTTCATGTTTTGGGTTCATTTGTCGTAATTCACCTTAAATTAAAAGTTAATAATTTAATCTCACAAAAATACGTAATTTAATACAAATTTTTTGTAAGTGATCTCATAAAAAAAATTTAGGAACACAAAATCACACAAATTTTCACGAAATAATGTAAATAATCTCATAAAAATATGTAAATAACACAAATTCGAGTAACTGATCTCACAATATTTTGAATAAAACAAAATCACATAAGTTTTTCATAAACTCACATAAGTGATCTCATAAAAATGCATAAGTTAACATAAATTTCCTATAAGTGATCTTATAAAATTTTTCTGGAACCCAAATCACGTAAATTTTCACGAAATCATGTAAGTGATCTCGAAAAAATGGGTAAGTAACACAAATTCGAGTAAGTGATCTCATAAAATTTTGAGCAGCACAAAATTATATAAGTCTTTCAAAAACTCATGTAAGTAATCTCACAAAAATGAGTAAGTTAACACAAATTTTTTGTAAATGATCTGATAAAATTTTTGAGAAATACAAAATCACGTAAGTTTTCACGAAATCACGTAAATGATGTCACAAAAATGCGTAAATAGCACAAATTCGAGTAAGTCATCTCATAAAATTCTGAACAATACAAAATCACATAAATTTTTACAAACTCATGTATGAGATCTCACAACAATGCGCAAGTTGATGTAAATTTTCTGTAAGTGATCTGATAAAAGTTTTGAGGAACATAAAATCACGAAAATTTTCACAAAATCACGTATGTGATCTCACAAAAATGCATAAGTAACATAAATTCGAGTAAATTATTAATCAATTTATCCAACCAATTGACGAAGCTAATCAGTTGGCCAATTTATTGGTTGTGGACAAGTCATCCAATCAATTGACAAATCGATTAGAGTGACCAATTCCTCCAATCGATTCACTAATTCACTAATCAATTTCTTTGTGAAATTTTAGATGTGTAATCAATTGTAACATCGATTGGTTTTGGTCAAATCGTCCAATCAATTGAAAAATCGAATTGTTGGTGGTCAATCAAATGGTCATTGGATTGGTTACTGGAGTGACTAATTCTTCCAATCGATTGACCAATCGAATTGTTTGTAAAATTAGATGTGCAATCAATTGAAAAATCGGTTGGTGGTAATGAAGCCATTCAATCAATTGTAGAATCGATTAGTGGTGGTTAAGCCATCTAATCAATTGCACAATCAATTATAGTGGTGTATTTTTCCAATTGATTGGCCAATCAATTCTTTTGCATGGTGCTGGACCGTCATCGGCAAATGTTCAAGTTGAAGACACCTAGTGTTGCTTGAAACAACGAGTACACATCAGTGGATGTTGGTATATGGTGACATCCATACAATACAATAGATAGATTGGTGATTGGATGGAAAAGAGGAACTACAACAATTTACACTTTTGGCGACCCAATTTGGTGACTAAAAGGAATTTAGTCGCCAAAAGTTACATTTTTAGCGACTAAAAAATATATTAGTTGGCGTTGGTATAGCTGTTTTTTTTTTTTTTTTTTTTTTTTTTTTTTTTTTTTTGTTGAGATATTGTAATGCCCCAAAATAATCCCAACATATCTAATACATCAACTCACTTCCAAATAAAATAAAAAAAAAAAAAAAAAAACATGACTCAAGGGATGCCGGAAGATACGTTCACTATGTTTCTTCACATGATTCCAAATGTTATACAACAGTAATCTCACATGCGATTATACATTCATTGACAAATTAGTACATGAATCTATAGCATGTAAAATCATTTAATCAAAACGAATAAAGCCCTCATGGGCTTACAAGTTTCAAGGCAATAGCCCGGTTACACAAAATGGTCTTTCGGACTTATACATATTAGCCCTTGGCTTTACAAAAATTTACAACAAAATAAAAGAGAGCAATCTACCCTTCACAAAATCAATCCACACCCTCAACTCGGTGAGATCACCACATTTTTACCTACACCAAATCCCATAGGAGTGAGCATAAAGCCCAGTAGAGAAATCATTAACAAAGTATATACATTTATGTAAGATGTCCAATATTAAATGCAAATGCATTGCCATGCAATGTCATTTCAAAAAAAAAAAAATAATAATCATATGTCATGCTTTTCTTAAAAATCATCATGTTTCATCAATATTTTTGCAATCTCATCAATTTTCCAAAACATCCAGTTTAAAATCAATAGGGGCGGTAAATACGATACTGGTAATCCCTTGGTTGGTGTCTGCAAGTAGACTCCACAAGTGCCACCAAATTGTCATTTTTACCGGTATTAACCGGAAGGCTCGACACCTATCCGCGCGGTTTTCTGGTCTTTCACCATGGATACTTAGGCCAACTTATCAATTTCGTCTACACCTCCTAGTCGGACTTACCAACGTATTTACCCCATACACAATTCCGTTGTTCTTATTACAATGCCTTTTTCTTTCATGAAGTAAATATCATCACTTTAAGTTCACAATGCATAATAATGAACTGAATGAATTTGCAATGCAATGATTTCCATACCTCATAGCATTTCCACAATGATATCAATGATCACATTCCTCAATCCCTCTCTTTAATGTTTTTTCAAAAGATAACCACATGTCATCATCACATAACTACAATTTCTTATCATGTATAGTTCTCAACAATGTGATATGTTCAAGGCTATATGTGATGTTTTCAAGTATTAGTTCCTAATGTTTACAATTCTCTTTAGCCATGGTGCATAACTGCAATGCCCTCAAAAAAGTACAAGACAACCATTCACAAATTGTCATAAACATAGAAGAAATATCATCTCTTCATTCATCAGAGTTTCCTTTACAAAAGATATTACATGCATTACATTTTCATAAACATTAATCTTGAAGCTACAGCATGTAACTCTAACTTCTAAACAACAAAATAAGTACCCAATGGGCTTACAACTTTCCAAGTTAACACTTGGTTACAACAAAAGAAGAGTTCTAACTCTTTACATATAAAGCCCTTGGCTTGAAATTTTACATTTAACACCAAACAAAAAAATATGTAAAGTGGAGTCCTCAACCCCTAAACCTCCCAAGCTATGTCCTTGGAGGTGGCATATCCCCTGTACCTGAAAAATGGTATCACAAGTAGGGTGAGCTAAAGCCCAATAGAGATATGCTAAACAATATATGAGAATTAACTAAAACATTAGCATCTGATAAATGTTTAACAGTTGAAAACCAACTTACACCTTTTTCATAACCAATCAACATTGGCATCCATACTTCCATTCACTTACATTTACTTATCCAAATCAATTCATGGACATAAGTCATCATCATCTAAACCATTCAAAATGAGACTACAACTCATTTATCAATACTTCAATCACAAACATTTATTCATACATTTCCATTTCTTGCCATTTTGTGGAACTACGTACAAGGGAACTGGCACCCAAATATATATATGATTTCGGGACTTTCACTTTGAACACTCCAGCCAACTCAATTATCAATGGAGTCCATCTCATATCTCCTCCCAAACAAAGATACATATATAATCTATTTAAACACGTTGTCATATACAACGACCAATCAAATCACATATTCAATGTTTTAATCCAACCGTCATATTCAATGACATAATCCAATTGATTAGTTTCAATTCACCTAATCATCATGCAATTTCTACAACAATCATGGCTATCCTCTACCGATAGCCCAAAGTAGATATTTCTAAACAGATAAATAAATCTAACAACAGATAATTTATCAACTTTTCCCATAAGTGAGTGATTTTATCAATCCAACTACACCATTTAATCACATGTTCCTTTAATTCCATAATTTCCAAGTCAATCTTGTTATTTATACAAAATAACTTATTTAATTCAAATTATGGCAAATCTCCCCCTTTATCAAATATTATACCCAAGGCCAAATTTCATCAATTCTTCTTAAGTCATAGCATGTTCAAGACCTCTCATGCCCATAAGGAACCCAAATAGAAAACCCCTCTTTTATATATATAGAAACCAACCAAAAATTCACCAAAACCCTTCCCAAATCACGCCATTTATACACGATGACAATATCTATGTTAAAACCCATATAGGATAGTAGAATATTTCTACCTCAAGCTTAGAAGAGGAAGAAGGAAGAAAAATCCAAAAGTCGACGGAGGAGAAACGGTGTTTTGCTCCGATCAAAATGAAGCCTTCAACAAGCTCTACAATGTATTTCAAAGGAGCAAGAAGAGTAGAGGCCTTCAACCAAGTAGATCTAAGGATCTATGAGTGAAAAGTGCCTTTTTGAGAGAGAGAGAGAGAGAGAGAGAGAGAGAGAGAGAGAGAAGAGTCTCATGGTTTTGAGGGAGAAAAGGAAAGAAAACATAAAGAAAAGGGTTAAGTGAGAGCCTATTTATAGCACTATGTAAAATTAGAAATAAGCCCCAAAGTCAACCCTAAATATCTAGTCAAAATCCCCAAAAAGTAGGCCCCAAATCGACAGAAAAATATGGAAAAAAACGTTGCAGGTGTCGACCCTTAGACAGGAGGGGGGTCGACCCTATCTTCCAGCAACCAACACACAGACATAAGAGGGTCGACCCTCTCCCAGTCTGGTGTCTACCCTAACTTCCAACAACTAACACACATACATAAGAGGGTCGACCCTCTCCCAATTTGGTGTCTACCCTATCTTCTAGCAACACTTCTAGAACTTCACCAACAGGTAATAGTCGACCCTAGGAAGGCTGGTGTCGACCCTAAAATGGAATTTCTAAGTCTCCAAGGAACTTTTAACAAGAATAAGTGCGAACAATCAAACCCGAGAAGTTTAAATCGGATTATACTCCTCCAAAACCAACCCAAAACAACACCAAAGATTTCCAAAATAGAATGAAGGGTTCAAATACACTTACCAAAAGCTTTAAAGGACACAAGAGCTATAACAACAATTCGCCACTTCACAACAATACATTTTCAAGTGTTTAGTAATATTGTTAAGATAACATCTCATTTCTTATATATCAAGTAAATTGCTATTTTGCTAAGCATATAGTAAAAATTCACTCTCATTCATTCTCTTGACACAAAACCATAAAGAAACCCTTAAACATGTTCACCTTTTTCCAAAATCCCCAATTTTCTAGGTTTTTTACAAAATCCCTAACAATGTTCATCTCTTTTAAAAAGATCTCATCACATACTTCAATCTCAACCCATGTTGTCCAAAATTTCAAGAAAAGTTTTTAAAAGAGCACAAGGTAGAGTTTGCTCTACAAAATCATCAATTTTCTTCTTGAGCCACAAACCCATTTTCAAAATAACTAAGAAGGGTTCACTAAATCAACCAAAAACATAAACATTTATATAACTCAAAGGAAACCCTACCTCAAAGTTTGATGAAGAAAGAGGAGATGAAACCCTAGCTTTGATTGATGATTTTCCTCAACTTCCACTACACCAAGAGGAGCCCTAGCTTTTGATCTCCAGAGCTTGAGAGGGAGAGATGAAGCTGATGATGAATCTAGATCCAAGGGATTGCAAAATCAAAAAGTTTTTAGTGTTTGAGGAGGTTTTCTAGAGAGAAAGATGAGGGAAATAAGGTTTAGAGTGAGAGAGAGAAGCCCCAAAGTGAGATATATTTTGGCCAAAATGAGAAATAAAAACAGAGATTGCCCAGTGTCGCTGTGCCCATCAAAGCCTCGCGCACGTGCGTCTTCAGTCTTCACCCCCGCATGTGCGGTGGTCACCTCAAGACCTTTTGCCTTTTTAGGCAGTGTGCAACCCTCAGGCCCTCACCTCTCACTGCACGTGCGGCCCCCACCCCGCACGTGCGGCCTTCGCCCAGCAGCCCAAAAATTCTCTACTTCACTTTCGGGCACACCGGACCAGACCCCGCACTTCCCGGAACAAATGAAATCCATCACTGAACACCATAAGAACAAGAGTTCTATTTGAGAACTATTTTCTAGACCTTCAAACCCAACGAAAAACAAAAGGAGAATGGAGCGAAGAAAAGAAAACAAAATAAACCCGGTTGTCACATATATATTACTTATTGGCGACTAAAAAAAATTAGCCGCTAAATATCATCATAGGCTACTAAAAAAAATATTAGTCGGCATTAGTATAGATTTTAGGCTACTAAATTTTTTTTTAATCGTCTTATAATACTTGTTGCTAACAAAAGAAAAATTAGTTGCCAAATATTAGCCAGATTTTTAAGGAATTTTTTTGGCGACCAAAACGTTTTGTCGGCAATTATTATGTTTTGGTGACTAAAAAATAATTAGTCGTTGTATACTCATTTTTCCAACCAAAAAAATTTTTATCGCTAAATTACTACCTTTTGGCAACTAATATTTTAGTCGCCATTAATTAAGATTTGGCTACAAAATGATTTAGTCATTATTTATTAACATTTGCCGACAAATAAAACATTTAGTTGCTAATTTAGTTGCTAAATTTTTTAGAGAGAATGAATTAATATTTGTGCCCCTAACCTCTTTGTGTGTACACAAACACAGAAGCTCTCTCTCACACAGATCAATCACCAACAAACCTCACCTCAGAGCATCTTCAGCACCGTCGGTCCCCATTCCCTACAAATTAGCACCGCCACCACTGCAAATCAACATCGCCATCGCTGCAAACAAGTTCTCTCTATATCTCTCTCCCGGTCTCTCTCTCTCTCTCTCTCTCTCTCTCTCTCTCTCTCTCTCTACCCCTTCTTCTATTTCCCTAACTGTGAACTCTTGCTCTAGGATTTTTTATTCTACCCATTCAGTATAATTTTGTCTTCATTTCTGAAATGAGTTTGGTTGAAGTGGTATGATTTTTAGAGTTTTATGGGTTTGATTTTAGGGTTTGATACCTTTCACCCTCTTTTTTTCTTTCTCTCTCATTAGTTTCAATGCCCTAATCCATTGATTGTGTATGCATTTGCATGTATATGTAATCTCATGTGTTCTGATTATCTTAATTGAAATTTGATGATCCGATTCCAATAGTAAATAATTTATTTGCTTCCCTTTGATGATTATTTCTCAGATTTTGGGTAATACCCATCAAGTCATACATTGTGTTTGATTTATTTTCACTTCTTAATTGCTCACTAAAATAGTCTCTCAGCATTGTCAAAAAATGAAGGTCTAAAATTTAATGTTATTTCAAGGTTCAAATCGTTAAATGTTTGACCTAATTAGAATATAATTTCATACACTTGTGAGAAATTTCAAAAGCATAAATTTGTTTCTAAACTGTATGATGAGTGATAAGCTGAGAGTCATCATATATCTATATCTAAATCTGTTTCAAAAGCATAAATCTATTTCAAAGAATATAATTTTGTGTAACGCCCTCAAAATATAAACCCATTAAACGTAAGACACAGCATGCATTATTAAAAGAAAACCATTATCTTATCTAAATCATCAGAGTAATACGAAATAAACATCAAAATAAATGCCCTACGGGCTTACATCTTGCTAAGCCAACACTTGGACACAAATTCACTGAGTTCTAACTCAAAACAGATAAAGCCCTAGGCTTGAAAAATTACATTGTTTAAATAAACAAATAAAAATGAATAAGCAAATCTTCCAATTCAATTCCTCACAAGCTAAGTCCTTGGAGGGAGTGAACCACAACTCGAAAAATAAAGTTCCCATATAGGGTGAGCCACACCAAAGAAAGAAATACTAAACCAAGCATAAGAATTAACTAAAGTATTAGCATATGATACATGGTTAACACACTATAATCAAATTGCAAGATTCATGACACGAATGTCTATATTGCCTATGACACATTGTCTATGGCACATTTCACTTTCCACTTATGGCTCAGACTCGCCAAATAACTCAACAGGGTTTCATCTTTTATTACCATTACTTCCAATTCAACAGGAATAACAATTCAAGTTAGACCTAATCATAACAAATACACATGTTGGTATTGTATCAATCATAATCAATTCACTTCCATACTTCCCTACTGATACACATTTTAGTGATGTATCATATCAACAATAAATAGACATATGCCTATTAATCATTAAGCACACATAAAAGTGATGCCACTGGAGTCCATCCCTATCTCCTCCCAATAAATCCGGTTTAGAGGTCCATCCCTATCTTCCCCTAAACCGTGGAGTTCATCCCCTATCTTCTCCAAACAACATGCATATGCAATGAAACACACAATTGTCATATACAACACATAATTAATACACAAATGTTCTGTATTAACTCAACGGTCAAACAATTGACCCAATTCCAGTTACACCTAAGCCGCATGCAAGGTCTACAACAATCAATGGCTATCCTCCACCGATAGCCCAAAACAGTTATTTCTAAGCGAGAAATAAATACATCAATGAATATAAATTCAACATTTCCAAAGGTAAATATTTAGCTACCCAATCCCATGAATTAAACCAAATTCCACTTTGTTTCTTTTAAATTAATTACACAAATTAATCTAAACCAAAACCCTAAGGTTTCTTCCAAAATTACCAAACTACCCCCATATACCAAAATTACCAAACTACCCCCATGTACCAAAATACCAACACTTAGGATTAAAGCGTATAAATGGAGTAGGAAATCCCTACCTCGAAGGAAGAACCCAAAAGGAGAAGATGAAGAAAATGAAAATGCTCCAAATCAACAATTGATCAGATTAAATGAAAGCCCTCACTCTCCTCTATCTTATTTGTAAAAGAACTATGGTAGAAACACACTCTAACTCGATCAAACCTAGGAGAAAAGGTGTTTAGAGAAGAAGAAAAGTCCTGACTTTAGGGTTTGAGATCAAAAGAATGAAAATCGCCCTAAAAATCCCGGCCGCTTTTTAAATCTCGAGGTCCGCTCGAGCACAACACGCCGCCGGCGTAAAGAACAAAACAATGTCCGCTCGGCGCAAATATGCCCGCCGGCGAGAATTCTCACCGCGAAGTTTTGCAGAACCAAAGAAATGCCGAAGGGTGTAAACTCCGCCGAAGAAATGTCCGCCGAGCGAAAGGCTAAAACTGAGCGACAAACATCTTGTCTCAGAGTCAACCCACCTGGTCGAAACACGGCAAACACATCCCAAACTCAATCGATAGAATTAAAGGATGACAACAACAACTGATAACAACGGAATCTACGGAACATAAGTCCGGATACACTAATCAAATGGGAAAAGACCGGGGTCGCTATAACCTTCCCCCCTTAAAAGAATTTCGTCCCCGAAATTAAGCATAGGTTTGTAAAAATGAGTTTTTCCCAATTCCCAATGATATAAAACACGGCAATAAACAACTTGACCCAATACCGGTCACTTCATCTCTTTATCAAGAGGCATCTCACAATATGTAAAAACAGTATATCTTTCAACTTGCATTAGCAGTATGCAATTTCCTTTCAAGTTCAATATTTTTGAAATACAAGATTTTCATTTTCATATCATATTTAATTCCATGATATCCAATAACAAACCAACATATGCAATGTTCCAATAAACTCCCAAAATATGGCAAGTTTTAAAATAATTCCACAAACCAAAACATTCTCAATGTTTTCCTAACTTAAGACATATATAAAACTCTTAAGTTCAACAATATTACATAATCTAAATACAAGATTATAAATCAAGAACAATTAGGATATTTCTCACGGACTTCCAACTCACGTTCCCAAGTGGCCTCCTCCACTCCGTGATGCTTCCACAAAACTTTCACCAAAGGGATGGTTTTGCCACGCAAAACTTGATCCCGCCTATCCAAGACTTGAACCGGTCTCTCCTCATATGAGACATCCTCATCAACAACTAAATCGGTCCAATCCAACACATGCGACGGATCCGGCTCATACTCAAGCATACTCACATGAAACACGTCATGAACTCCGGATAATCATGTGGCAAAGCTAAACGGCAAATTACCTCGCCAATCCTCTCAAGGATCTCAAAGGGACCAATAAATCGAGGGACAACTTCCGCTCTTTCCAAACCTCATCAAACCTCGCCTAGGTGATATTTTCGAAGACATGATCACCTACCTCAAACACCAAAGGTCTCCTCCTACGGTCGGCATAAGATTTCGACGACTCAGGTCAGAACCACCCTCCCACGGATAAGCTCGACCTTCTCCGCTGCTTTCTCACCAACTCGACCCAACAAAGGTGCATCACCCACCTCGGCCCAACAAACTGGAGATCTACACGGTCGGCCATACAAGGCCTCAAACGGTGCCATACCGATACTAGACTGAAAACTGTTGTTGTAGGCAAACTCCACTAATGGCAAGTGCCTCTCCACGACCCACTAAAGTCGAGAACACAACCTCAAGCATATCCTCAAGGATCTGAATAGTACGCCGATCGCCGTCACCGAGGATGATAAGCCGTACTAAAGTCAACTTAGTGCCTAAAGCACTCGCAAACTCGCCGCAACTGGCAAGAAACGAGATCTCTATCTCGAGACGATCGTCTGGGACCCCGTGCAACCTCACTATGTCCCGAACATACATTTCAAAGAAGATGATCTCGAATCTCTAACTCGATAGGAATGAAGTGCGTTGACTTCGCCAATCGATCTACCACCACCCAAATGGCATCACTACCACACTGAGTCCTCGGAAGACCCACGACGAAGTGCATAGTGACATGCTCCCACTTCCACTCGGCGATAGGGCAAGGGTTGCAACAAACCCGGCCTCGATGCTCGGCCTTCACTTGTCGACAAGTAAGGCACCTAGATACGAAAGTCGCCACATCTCTCTTCATACCCGCCACCAAAATGGCGACCCAAATCGATACATCTTAGTACCTCCGGATGCACCGCAAGGCGCGAATGATGGAATTCTGAGTACCTCCTCTCGACAAGACTCAAGACAAACAGACGGTCTCAGATCTCACACTCGGTCGGGATACACCATTAAACCCTTCTCAACCTTCCCATTAGAAATCTTCTCTCGAAGAGATTCTACCTCAAGATCACCCCTCTGAGCCTCTAACACTCGAGTCACCAGTGTAGGCTGTGCGACAACAGAAAACAAGGCCGCAGCCTCAACGGATTCACCCAGATGCAAATCAAATTCCCCAACTGCACCCAACATCTCCCACTCCCGGATGGCTATACTAGCTAAGTCACCAACAGATTTCCTACTAAGGGCATCAGCCACAACATTGGCCTTCCCCGGATGATAGTGCAACTCGAAGTCATAATCCTCAATGAACTCCATCCACCTCCTCTGCCTCAAATTCAAGTCTTTCTGTGTAAACAGATATTTCAGACTCTTATGATCCGAGAATACCTCGAACTTCTCGCCATAAAGATAATGCCTCCAAATCTTCAAGGCAAATATCACAGCTGCTAATTCCAAATCATGCGTAGGGTAATTCTTCTCATGAATTTTTAACTGACGTGAGCCATAGGCAACCACTTTCCCCTCTTGCATCAACACACAACCTAGACCCTCTCGTGAGGCGTCACAATAAACTGCATAACCCAACCCTCTCTCCGGAATAATCAAGACCGGAGCGGTGGTCAATCTAACCTTCAACTCCTGAAACGACTTTTCACAAGTCTCACTCCATACAAATTTGACTCCTTTCCGAGTCAATCTAGTCAACGGTGAAGCTAACTTGGAGAAATCCTTCACAAACCGGCGATAATACCCAGCTAATCCCAAAAAACTTCGGATCTCAAACACACTCTTAGGTTGTGCCCAATCTTGCCTTCGCCTCGCCTTGGATGTATCAATGACACCCTTCCCCGTAAAACTACATGGCCTAAGAACTTCACCTTTTAGCCGTAACTCACACTTCCTAACTTAGCATAAAGCTTATGGGCTCTAAGTAACTCTAGCATCGCTCTCGGGTGTTCTCGTGCTCCTCCTCAAGGTGAATAAATCGTAATGTCGCCCACGAAGACGACCACAAAACGATCTAAGAATTCCTAAGATCCGGTTCATCAAATCCATAAACATCGCCGTGCATTGGTGAGCCCAAACGGCATCACCAGAACTCATAGTGGCCATACCGCGTCACGAATGCCGTCTTTGGAATATCCTCCTCCTCGACTCTCAACCGGTGATAACCCGATCTCAAATCTATCTTAGAGAAACAACGGAACCCTTCACCGGTCAAACAAATCATCAATACGAGGCATAGGGTACTTATTCTTAACCGAGTCCGATTCAATTTCCTAATCTATACACGCCTCAAAGCACCACCTTTCTTCTTAGCGAATAGGGCAGGTGCTCCCATGGCTAAACACTAGGACGAATATAGCCCTTATCTAGCAACTCCCGGAGTTGAACCTTCAACTCAACTAACTTAGGCGAAACGGTAAGGTGCCATAGAAATCGGCGTCTTGTCGCACTAAATCAATAGAGAACTCAATCTCGATGAGGTGGTAAGCCAACAAGATCCTCGGGAAGACGTCCGGTACTCACAAACCACCCTCGGAACACAACTGGGTCTCATCACACTCACTACTCTCAAAGCTAGCAAGTAGACCACTAAGCTCACTCCGCCTCGGATCGCACTCGTGGCAAACACTACCAACCCCGCCCCCGTAAAATGGAAACGTTCTCCGCTAACTGTACAACAAGTGACTCTCGACGGTAGCAATCAATAAATGCCCTAGATGACGACAACCACCCATACCCAAAATAACATCAAAGCCCTTCATGGGCATAACTACAAAAGAGAAAGGGATTCTATGATCATCGACCTCTATATCACAACCCCTAACACCTTGTTTCAAAATCAATTCACCCCCAAGAGGCGATACTACACAAATAGGAGATGCCAACTGGGCTAGCTCCAACTCCAAAATAGATGCAAATGCAGCAGACACAAAGGAATGAGATGCACCCGTATCGATCAAAACACTAGCAACTGAATTGCAAAACAAGAAGGTACCTCTCACTACAGACGGAGCCGATAAGATCCTCTTGGTAACAAGATACACGCCAGATGTCCTCTCGATCAACTGCTCACCCCTCGGAGCGGTGGATCGTCAGACGATCGACGAAGAAGCCCCCTGATTGGCCCTCGAGGCTCGAATCGACCGAGCGGTGACTCGAGTCCGCCAACCAAGAGGCACCAGATAAAGCACCCAATCAGGCAAAACCTCTTCATGTGCCCCGGCCGACCGTGACCGAAAACACGATAGTGGCCGACCTCTACTCGACTCGCTCGAGATCGAGCCAAGAAGATCTCGCTCTCAACTCCTCCTCCGAGGACAACCGAGACTTGTGACCCAACCGCCACACTTGAAACAGTAACGTCTCGACTACCCTTCCCGTAACTAGCACTCGCACCTTGGAAAAGTGGATCTAGAAAAACTACTCGAGGCTGCCGAGGAGTGAAACCTCTCGCCTCGCCATCACTCCCGACCGCCCCGACTCTCTTGGAGCCTTTTCGCTTCCTCCTCCTCCCGTGATCGCGATCTCAAGATGGGTCAGCAGATCAACCAAACGCCCAAAATCCCTAATCATAGTTGGCACAACTCTCAATTTGAGGTCGCGCCAACTTCTTCTCGAACTCTATGCAGCTGCTCTCGCCGCCACTAACTCAGTGCAAACTCGACAAACTAGTAAATGAGGCCTCGAACTCGCCATCGACAAACCGTTTCGCTCAAGATGGCAAACCGATCTCTCAACTTCTCCCGAATACCGGAGACAGTACTTCACCGAAAAGCATCACAAACTCCTTCCAAGTACCTCCAATACGACCCTTGGTGAACTTCCACCATCGACCAAGATCCCCTTTCACCGAAAGATGCCAAGGTCACCTTCAACCTCGCCTTCGATGCCAAGCATCTCAAACGCTGTTGTCCTGCTCGAGCCATTCGTCGCCTTAAGCGGCTCGCTAGGATCACCTACAAACACGTCTGTTGAGACCGAAAACTCCCTCTTCGTAAAAGAAGGCCCCGCTTCGCAAAGAACTCACGGGCCGAACTACTGGCCGGATTCGCACTCGTAATATCCTTCGACGCCGAAATGCCCTCGCTATCTCTTGGGCCAAAGTGCCCATAAATCGTCCCATCTGGCTCGCCACATTGGCTCGCCAACACCTCCTCGAATCGCCGGAATTTCTCCCAGATAGGCACTTCTGCCTAGCTCGCCATCACGCGACCTCGTCCTCGCCCCGACATCCTATTAAAGGAAACAAAAACATTAGCACCTTAATAAATGTGCGAAACTAGACACTCACGCCCTAATGTATTGAACAACAATAAATCACACCACGTAAGTACATAATCACATAAGCACCTTTAATTTCATTCCTGGATAGTGATAGTCCCGAGGCGTCCCTAAAGTTTCGGTTGGAAACAACATTGATCAAATGCCTTTCCAACAAGACTTTCAAAGACTCAAGGATCCGATCAACATCCAAGGAACTACATTCCATACCCACATAGTCACATAAACATGTTAGCATATAATCATGTAATTATTACACTAAGTCTCTATCAAACGAGACGAACCCACTGTGATACTAATCACTTCCCACGCACTCCAAAGTATTCAAACCCAGACGCTCGATACCAAGTTGTAACGCCTCAAAATATAAACCCATTAAACGAAGACACAAAGATGCATTATTAAAAGAAAACCATTATCTTATCTAAATCATCGAGTAATACGAAATAAACATCAAAATAAATGCCCTACGGCTTACATCTTGCCAAGCCAACACTTGGACACAAATTCACCGAGTTCTAACTCAAAAGATAAAGCCCTAGGCTTGAAAAATTACATTGTTTAAATAAACAAATAAAAATGAATAAGCAAATCTTCCAATTCAATTCTCACAAGCTAAGTCCTTGGAGGGAGGAACCACGAACTCAAAAATAAAGTTCCCATATAGGGTGAGCCACCAAAGAAAGAAATACTAAACCAAGCATAAGAATTAACTAAAGTATTAGCATATGATACATGGTTAACACACTATAATCAAATTGCAAGATTCATGACACGAATGTCTATATTGCCTATGACACATTGTCTATGGCACATTTCACTTTCCACTTATGGCTCAGAACCTGGCCAAATAACTCAACAGGGTTTCATCTTTTATTACCATTACTTCCAATTCAACAGGAATAACAATTCAAGTTAGACCTAATCATAACAAATACACATGTTGGTATTGTATCAATCATAATCAATTCACTTCCATACTTCCCTACTGATACACATTTTAGTGATGTATCATATCAACAATAAATAGACATATGCCTATTAATCATTAAGCACACATAAAAGTGATGCCACCGAGTCCATCCTATCTCCTCCCAATAAATCCGGTTTAGAGGTCCATCCCTATCTTCCCTAAACCGTGGAGTTCATCCCTATCTTCTCCAAACAACATGCATATGCAATGAAACACACAATTGTCATATACAACACATAATTAATACACAAATGTTCTCAGATAACTCAACGGTCAAACAATTGACCCAATTCGATACCTAAGCCGCATGCAAGGTCTACAACAATCAATGGCTATCCTCCACCGATAGCCCAAAACAGTTATTTCTAAGCGAGAAATAAATACATCAATGAATATAAATTCAACATTTCCAAAGGTAAATATTTAGCTACCCAATCCCATGAATTAAACCAAATTCCACTTTGTTTCTTTTAAATTAATTACACAAATTAATCTAAACCAAAACCCTAAGGTTTCTTCCAAAATTACCAAACTACCCCCATATACCAAAATTACCAAACTACCCCATGTACCAAAATACCAACACTTAGGATTAAAGCGTATAAATGGAGTAGAAATCCCTACCTCAAAGGAAGAACTCAAAAGGAGAAGATGAAGAAAATGCTCAAACTCCAATATGCCCCAAATCAACAATTGATCAGATTAAATGAAAGCCCTCACTCTCCTCTATCTTATTTGTAAAAGAACTAGGGTAGAAACACACTCTAACTCGATCAAACCTAGGAGAAAAGGTGTTTAGAGAAGAAGAAAAGTCGGACTTTAGGGTTTGTGATCAAAAGAATGAAAATCGCCTAAAAATCCCGCCGCCGCTTTTAAATATCGATGTGTCCGCCGAAAGCACAACACGCCGCTCGAGCGTAAAGAACAAAAACAATGTCCGCTCGAGCGCAAATATGCCCGCCGAAGCGAGAATTCTCACCTGCAGAAGTTTTGCAGGAACCAAAGAAATGCTGGAAGGGTGTAAACTCCGCCGAAGCGAGAATGTCCGCCGAGCGAAAGGCTAAAATCGAGCGACAAACATCTTGACTCGATTCAACCCAATTGCTCAAACACGCCAAACACATCCTAAACTCAATCAGATAGAATTAAAGGATGACAACAACAATCTGATAACAACGGAATCTACGGAACATAAGTCCGGATACACTAATCAAATGGGAAAAGACCGGGGTCGCTATATTTTGTGCCACAAGTTTGTTTTTTTGAAAGTATGTGTTAATGTTGGTAATACATCCATGAATCATTTGGCAGTCACTTACCCAACTTTGGATCTTTGTTACATGAAGTAGTAGCTGGGGTAGGGGTGGGGACAGAGGCTGGGAAGTGTGGGCTCATAGAAGTGTTTAGGAGTGCCTATGAGAGCATTTATATATTATAAAAATATATATAAGACCCAAGCAGAGAGCAACAACAGAGAAAAACAGTCAAAGCCTTAGATCTAAGACCCAGGTGAGAAACCAACAATAGAGAGCAAAAGAGAAGACAGACAGGTATAAAAAATAGTCAATGGATCTAAGACGCAAGCAGAAAACAGACTTAGCTAAAGCCAAACACTGAGAGTGAACCAGGTGAGCACCAACAAAACCCCACTTTGACAGGCTAAGATAGCACTAAACAACTAAAACAGTGGAGCCCCTGCAAAGTTAGACCACCACACTAGACCTAGCCTTCCCAAACAATTCAACAGCCTTCCCATAAGAACACAACACCTCTGAATCAGGCCAAAACCCTCCACAGGCACCCCTGCAGCAGAACAATACACAATAATACCCCATCATACCAATCAGCTCTATGCAATTATAGAAGACCCTCAAAGACTCCTCCTTTGCCTCGGGTTAAGCAAAAATCCTAATCGGAGATAAAATGCACAGCAAATTCATGTTTCATTAAGGGTGCTTGAATGTTCAGACATACAATTCTAACAAATAGCCAGTAGAGGTCCATACAGAATACAACTCTAAGCAAGCCCAATCAACTCAAGACAAATCAACACATAACATCAGCAATAGAAGTGCCAACAGAACAGAGAGCACTAAATCAAAGCCACAATAAAAAAGCACCTTCCCAACAAACCAGCAGAATAAGCATACTTCACTGCACTGAACAAGCATACTTCAGATTCATATACAACCTACTTTAAACTACTGGTTTTCTATTATACAGCAAGAGCCTTTTCAGCATCAAGCAAACCATCAAGCTGCACTGGCGACATCTGAGATCGAGAGACAAAGAGCACTGGTCCAGGGATCCTGAACCAGCATGCCAATACCAAAGCTGTAATGCTTTCACATAACTACCATGGACCCCCCCAAACACTTTCTAACCTGCCTCAAATTGAAGACAAAATCATGCACTGAATAATGTATATCTGAAAGATGTGGTTTTATCCAAAAAGCAATCCTATGCTTGATTAGATCACAGAGGTCCTCCAGATTTGGGATGGTTGCCCTAAACAGGCACTCGTTTCTGCACTTCCAGATTGACCACATCATTACCAATGGTATTGCTCTCCAAATCTTCTTTTCTAGCTTCCTCCACTTCCCTCCAGCCCACCACAAGAGAAGGCACTCCACAAAGCCTGGAATAACAGCTTGAACATCCCACCAATTTAGCATTTCAGCCCATATCATCCACACAAAGGGACACCAAAGCAGTACATGATTCACTGATTCACCCATACTACCACAGAATACACAAGCTGTAGAGACACCTTGGTTAATCACACCTAGCTTTAGTAAGAACTCCTTGGTCTTCAATCTCTTTTTCTATGCGAACCAACCAAAGACTTGCACCTTAGAAGGGATATATTTGAGCCATATCAGCCTAGTTATGCTCAGAGAGACTCCGGCAGTGGCCACAGCAAACTTGTACAAATCTGATGACATCAGACTCCCAGAAGAAGAGGCTGACCAGACAGGCTGTATTCATCCAAAAAAGACCAGACAGGCTGGTCAGGGCACTCTAGACACAGATCTGGGGCTGCCAGGAGCATAGTAACTAATCTATCCAGCTCCAGCTTCTCCCACTTATACAGCTCCCTTCTAAAGACCAGGGACCAGCCACCTGCTGTGATTTTCTTGTCAACCATAACACTCAAAGACTCTTGTTTGTCCAAAGACAACCTAAACAATGTTGGGAATTCGTCCTTCAGGCACATAGAATGGCATCATATATCAGTCCAAAAACAAATCCTCACCACATCCCCAACCTTTAAGTGAAAATTATTCAGGTAAAACTCCTTCAAGCTAGTACACTGTTCAGCAACAGAGATGATCCCTTTCCACACTGCTAAGTGACTAATGGATGGGGTGAGAGACGGAATCCAACCACCCCCATCCATCTTATATTTGCTGCATATAACTCTTTTCCATAAAGCATCCTTTTCCTTACCAAACCTCCACCACCATTTAATAAGCAGACAGTTATTTGCAACCCTCAACTGCCTAATACCCAAACCACCTTGATCCACTCTTTTAGACAACTCCTCCCAATTGATCATATGGATTTTTCTCCCCTATTCAGAACCACCCCATAAGAATTTAGCTTGAATCTTATCCAATTCTGAAGCAACCCCTTCAAGCATCTTGAATAAAGATAAGTAATATACTGGCCAGGCTGAAGTTACTGCTTTAATCAATATGAGTCTCCCCGCAAAAGACAACATCTTCATCTTCCTCTTCTGAATATGAAAAATAGTGCTGACCGATGTCAACTGTAAATTGTTTATTGTAACTATAAACAAATATAATGTAAATACAAAGTATTAGAATCAATTTGGATTACATTTTCCCATCATAGTTGGGAACACAGTTTCTTGATGGGAACATGATTATTGTAACTAGATTCTTGCTCTGACTTGTGGAATTGCGATTTTGGAGCAGATTCATGATGTTCCTGCAACTAACCTTTGGATGCATTATAAGCTCACTATAATGGTTTAGATTCGACCCATATCTGTCATATTTTATTGCGATGTACAGTTTAAATGGGTCATACAATTTCATTTATTGAAAATAAATATATGTCATACAGTTTCATCGATCTTGTTGGTGCCTTTGCCTAATAGTTTTGGATGCCTTTTTTTATTTTATTTATTTAAATGCGAGTATCCATATCCTTTTTGTGCATAAGTAACTTAAATTTAATGTCCTTGCCTTTCCTTCTTTCTTTCTTCTTTTTCACTTGTAATCCTCTTAGCTTATTTCACTTCATGGTAGTGCCTTTCAATTTTACACTATAATAGTCTTCAGCATACATTGCCTATGATGAAGTGAAGGTTCAATTTACAATTTTAGTCTTTTAAATTGAAATATCATTCGTGTAGATTTGTTTCAGTAATAGGATGGAAAAATTGGAAGATCATTTTAAAATTGATGGGTTCTACTTTGAAACAGTTGATTCTTGGTTGATTGCTTGCAAATGATACTGTTTACAATGTTTTTGTCCATTGCCAAAAACAAAACTGAGGTAAAAGGTGCTATATAATCATGCTTTTGCACAATAAATTGGGGCTTGATGTCATTTTGGTGGGATTCAAAAAGTCAATTTGGGTACTTCAAGTTGTACTGCCATTTGTAGATTGCAATATTATAAAATTGAAAATCCTAGTTCTGTTTGTTCGTCTCCCTTTTTTTTATATGTTGTTATGTTATTTTGCCCTTAACTGATTCAAATCTCGTTTTTATTTTATTTTATTTATTTTTATTGCAACTATGACAACAAATATCTAAGATTGGTAAATGTTTTTGGGTAATTTGAGGAGGAAAATTTAGCTGTAGATCTATAAGCGTGTAAAGTGTGTAATATGACAATACCTGTTTCATGAAGGGGGTATCTATATCAAAAAACACACCAAACAACATAATCATAACTTTATTGAATCGTAAGTACATTTTACCCCTATTATATCATAGACTTCTTAGTTAAATGTTACAATATCGCTTGTTGAGGAAATTAAATTGTTACTGCAACATTGAATAGAAATAAGTATAACGTCAATCATGACAAAAGGAAAAGATACATTAAACTTTTAGCACTGGATTAAAAACGCCAAGTCCCCTCCTCCTCTGACCCCAACTAAAAAATGAAAACATCCAAATCCTCATACTCAATAGAGACTAGAAAATATGCAAATTACCATAACGAAATCTTCTCAATTTTAAATCCGCCAACACTAATAATATCCAACCTTTCTGCTACAGGCTGTGTTTGAACTTTAGTTTTCTACATTTTCTTCACAGTCACCATGGAACTCAACTCCTCATAGTGCAAACAGAAAATGGAAGGGAATTGTGAAACTTGTTTGCCTTAACTACACACCTATTTTCTTCTTCTTCTTCTTCTTCTTCTTCTTCTTTTTTCACTTTTTTTTTTCCTTCTAATTCTTCCACCCCTCCCAAATCTCTACCCACAAATTCCTCTAAAAATTTGAGATCCAAACATAGCCTAATTAGACCTAGGGAAGAGGCTACAATGCTGCAGTAGATGACCTCTACTATCAGCAATTACCTTCGGTCACCGGCGACAAGCTTCGACTTCCAGTAACTACCTTTGACCTCTGGTTGTTTCTAACTACCAACAATTATCTCTAATCTCAGACGACTTTTGGTGATATTTTTTTGACCATTTTCTAACAAAAACAAATGTTCATCTTCACCATTTGACTACTACCACCACGTCCTTAGTTCTAGTAACAACAAGAGACAAAGAGAGAAGGGGGATGAGGAGGAAAAATAAAATTTTATTATAAAATATTTCACATTAGTCTTCAATATCATAGATCAATACAAGATGAACAAAAAAAATTTAAAGATACATTCAGGGATAATTTTCACTAAACACATCAATGATAAATTTATTACCGAATGATTTGTAAAAAAATTATAGATGTCAATTCACTCATTCACATTCATACTTATACTCACTTACTCACAAGACACTCACGTCTTACATACATACACAACCAAAGATTGATAAATTTAACCCTAAAAAATAAATTTGCAATAGATTTGGTTTGAAAAATAAAGAGACAAAGATAAGCAAGAGCGGTAAGATCTAAAAGACACTACTGTTAGTTGGAGTCATTTGGAGTTGATTTTACCATTGAAACAATTAGATAAGGGCATATCAAGAACTATATCGGTAGATTAGTGTAATAATAAATAATAAATTATCAAGTTAATTAACAAATTTAAATAATGTCAAAAATATATTTCAGTTAATAATTCAAGCAATTCCTCTAGTATGATCACAGAGAAATTTCATCAAGGGACCTTAACTAATAAAAAAAACATATTGAACCTCTCCTACTACACAAAGTTGGAGAGGAATGTTTTACTAATTTTCCCTATTAATCATGTAATGAGTGTCTGGTTGAGTTTTTAAAAATTGGTAAATAGTTTGAATTATATATATATATATATATATAAAGTAGAACTCCCAAAAATTTAATTTTGAAGAAATTATAAAAATAAAAAAAATTACAGTTTGACCATCGTCACAAAATATATCGAGAATTTTATTTTTATCAATTTAAAATTTAAACTTTTGATTTGTTTTCAATCTAAACCATTTGTTTATTTTTGTCAAATAAAATTAACAAAAAAAATATTTTGATTCATTAAATTCAATATAAGTATATATAAAATGTTTAAAATATAATTTTTGTTGAATTTATTTACTAAAATATTTTTTTTTCATCAATTTTACTATACAGAAATAGACAAATGAATTACATTAAAAATAAATTAAAATTTTAGAGTTTAAATTGATAGAATTTAAAATTTTATTTTATTAGTCAAACACTAATTTATTTTGTGGGAATTACTATTCAGGCCATAAGACCAAGTGTTTGGGGTGTAACTTTTTTTGTGAATTTTTACACAGAAAAAGTTGCACTCACCACCCTTTTGTAATTATTTTTTCTACCTGCCACTGTCAAGTAATTTTCTCTTTATCTACTTACTTTTTTGTAAATTTTTCATTTGCTTTATATTTAAAAAAAAAAAGGGATTTTTATTGATAAATCCCATTTAAAAGTGTTTTGATCCAAAAAGTCCATGAAGAAATTTTTTAACCCACTTAGTTCTATGTATTTATAGTTTTATTCCATAAAGCCATTTTTCTTAATTTACACTATTTTGTTAGATTCTTATACCTTTATATTTAATAGGGATATTTAATGTTGGGGGAGGAGAGAGAAGGGAAAGGATCAAGGCATAAAAAATTTCATACACAAATTAAATAACATTGATGGTATAATTTTATATTATTGTATAATGTGAATATATTTTGAATTGACAACACATCAAAAATAATGTGAACATTTTCTCTCATCTGATGTAAATATATTTTTAATTGACAACACATTAAAAATAATGCGAACATTATCTCTCATCTAATGTGAACGTTCACAACATGTGAACATTTTCTCTCATCTAATGTAGTGATGTGAACGTTCACATTCGTATGTTTTAATATGAATATTCATATCATGTAATTGACAACACAATGACAAAAATTCATTTCAAGTTAAGGTTTGTGGTTGTGTAATTTGATGTGATGTTGATGTGAACCTTAACATCACCTTTATCACAACGTCATCTGATGTGAACATTCTTATTCATGTCATTTGATGTAAACATTCACATCATCAATAAAGAACCATGTTTAATTTTTTGTGTGTGATATATATCAACATTAAATAGTTGTGCGTAGTTAATGCATTTTTTTGGAGTGAAGATATAGTGACAATCAACATTAAATATCAACATTAATGGTGGTAGGAGAGATTTAGGATGTTTTGGTCTTCTTACCTCAAATAGGACCTAATGGAGTAGTCAAAAAGAATATGGGTTAGATGGAATAAAACTCTTAGAAATGGGATTTATCAAAAAAGCTCCCTTTAAAAAAAGTACAAATTATAAATACACCATATGAGATTTGTTTAAAATACGGATTGACTATTGTAATTTGGAAAATTACAAATATTCCCCTGTTAGAATTTTTTATTTAATAGAATTAACTGAAAAAATGAAATTCCTTATTGCTCTCCTATACAATAATAGAATTATTTAACTTATTAATTAAAATATTTTTTTGACATGCCTAGGTAAATCACTACAACAAAAAATGGTTTTTACAGCACCAAATGCACATCGTGGAAACGATTCTACGACTCACAAGGTAAAGTCGTGCTATGACTAGTCATGGAAATCCATTCACTTCAACGGCATGTCATAATACGCTGTTAAAAACCCTTTAACAACATATCTTGTGCATCGTGTTTGACTTTTCTACAACTACTTTTGCACGCCGTTAATTCAAGGGACAAACCATAACGTTCATTACTAGTCGTTGAATATTTAATACGATGACCTATTTTGGCTGCCATAGACAGCCCAAGTTTCATAGCATTTTTTGCATGTCGTAGAATATGTCTATTTT
Source organism: Camellia lanceoleosa (assembly GCA_025200525.1). Taxonomy (NCBI): domain Eukaryota; kingdom Viridiplantae; phylum Streptophyta; class Magnoliopsida; order Ericales; family Theaceae; genus Camellia; species Camellia lanceoleosa. The sequence goes on along the minus strand of JANUSC010000041.1, from coordinate 803,482 downwards.
AAATATATAAAAAAATCAGTAGGTTTTATTTCACCTGTTCTGTATAATCTAAGAAAATATTACATACAAGCTTCACAAATATATATATATATATATATAAGCATTAATCAAACACCAAAATATTGTTTCAAACATGCATAAAAACTATCCATAAGTTCTAAATATCCAAAAACTATCTATACATTCCAAACCATCTAAAAACTATGTTTCTAAACATAGAAAACTATTCCTAAGTTCGAAACCATCCAAAATGTTCTAAATCATCCAAAAAAAATTTATCATTAAGTTCTAAACCATACAAAATTTATCCAAATATCTTCTTGTGAGTGCATCATCATGGGCTGATTTAATTGCATCAACACTTAGCTTGTGTCCTTCATATCTTTGTATTAGGAAATTCCTAGCAGCTTCAATTTCGTCTTCAGAAGCTTTCCTACTTATTCCAAGTCATTTATAAGGGTCTCTTATATTGATTCTGGGAAATATAACTTCACTTGACAAAGCAATTACAGAAATTTCATAAATTCAAGATTGCACAAAATACTGTAATGCCTAGCATGCTTCAATAGAAAACCAAATGCAGAGCGATAATGTAGATAAATAGTAATAAAGTTTGACATACAAATAGTATACACCAATAGATAAAGAAATCAAGATTTATGCAAATGCAAATAGCATAAAACATTATCCCTTCTTTTTCTTGGTAAATTACCCAAAAAGAGGGGTAGCTAAGGATTGGATGCCCTATTTTAACTTTGGCTTGAGTTCTATCAGTTTGTGGTTTGGTTTTAAAATTAGCGGAACTCTAAACAAATAAATACTTTAGGAAAAAAAAAAGACAACAACAATGCTGAACACGTAAATATCCAACATGCACTAGCACCACAACAATACTACTATGCATACTCAGTTGCATTTTTTATTGAAGAAGAACAACAACAAAGTTCTTAATGTACAACACAGTCCATGAAAATCGATAAATTTGCCAAATCAAAGATGAAAATTTGCCAAAACATAAAATGACTTAATCCAAAAATTCAAACCAAGACAAAAATGGGGAAAGGGATACAAGATTTTGTGATCTGGTAGTTCTATGCTCTTGCACAAGAGAGGAAAGAAATAATTCAACAAATGTAAGAGGAGAGAGAAACATAGGGAAATTGGTTTAGTGGTGGTGGTCATCGTAAGTTGGTAAATCTAAAATGGAGGAAATTAAGATGTGTCTATTGGCATAATTCTAACACTTAAGTTTTTTTCCTCTATTTTCAGCAAAATTTAAGATTCACAAACACAACCAAAGTCATAGTCATATGATCATTATCCATATGGTCCAAAAACTAAACATGTGATACCTGCAATCCTGATGACCTCTCTGCTGCCACCTTGCTAATTTGTAGCAAATAGTCCAGGTCTATCATAATTGCAGAGAACACCACATCTCATATGCCTTCAAAAATTCAATCATAGCATAAGAAAAGTTTAGTGCTCAGTTAAGCATATAAAATCTCTGCAATTAAGTACGAAAATTAATTCAAAGCAATAATAGCATAAGAAAAGTTTAGTGCTCAGTTATACATATGGATATTCTATGCTATCTATGTTTGGAAAAGTATATAAATGACATACTCAGTTAGTCCTACATACAAGGGGACAACAGACTTACTAATAGCATATGATTGAGATCTTCTTTGCCTCATGTGTGTGTAGTATTGGGTTGTCATGCCCATCATTTATTCAATATCATAGTGATATAGTTGTATAGTAGCTAGGTACATCTCATCAATTGTACAGGGACACATCCATAGATAAATTCACAACCTCTAAAATTGCTATGAGCACACTGGAAACAACATAAAAATAAGAGAAAACACAGTAGAATGGGACAAACCTTCTATATGGGAGAATGGGACTAGCCTTCTGTATGGGGGAAGCTTCTGTGTGACAAACCTTCTATGCGACAAAAATAAGATTTGTCACATAGAAAAATAGTAGAACGGGACAAGCCTTCTGTATGGAGAAGCTTTAGAAGATTCATACAAGTAGCTGATGTTGGTAATCAGTCAAGATCCTCTTCAGAAGCATTACCAGCAGCCCTAAGAGAATACTCAAAAAAGGGCTATCACCTCTGTATGTAGAACAAAGGCTCAAGGTATTTAAATCCAAGCAAAGGTTCTTGAGAACACCTAGTAACAAACTTGAGACAGAAAACATAGAACTAGAAAAGAAAACAAAGATATTTGGTTACTATTCCTTCCAAAAGATCTTAAAGCCCTAACAGCTACCTACATAAACTACATGACTACATATAGAGTGCCATGTATGGTGGCAAACTCTTTAAAGCGCTCAACTTTTATTTCGGCAAATTCATGAATTAATTCCCCTCAAGTCCAGTGGAATAAAATTTAAAAAGAAAAATGTCATACAACATTAAAGAGAATTGGCTAAAACATTTCAAAATTGGTTTGAAAATAACACAAGGATGATGCACACACTCAGCATGTCAGCAAAGTACTCAGAGCCCTTATAATTAGTTTTGAAGAATACACCTATTTCTTTATGGCCAAGAAGGGTATTAATTGTAGGAGCCCTTAGTCTAGCCACAAATCTATGCGTGTGCTATTCATGTTTAGTTTTGAAGAATATACCTATTTCTTCGTGGCCAAGAAGGGTATTAATTGTAGGAGCCCTTAGTCTAGCCACAAATCTATGCGTGTGTTATTCATTTTGAAAAAACAACACAATAAACATATCACTGGAGCATCACAAATACTGGAAATTACGAAACAAGGATGCCTTTTGAAGAGAAAGTTAGAAGTTGACATATAGATAATGAAATGCCCTACATACCCTTATACAAATTCACTATACATAACATCTCATACACGGTCCCATAAATGTGAGTTTCTCATTTTGGCAAACCTCCAGGGAACACTGGAAATTATTAATACACCAATTGGCTAAAGGAAATGAGGCTGAAATTGGGTCAAAAAATTGACATTGGGGTTCTTCATTCTATCTCAATTACTTGAGGCATCAAAAGAATTGTATTGCTAGTCTGTAAGCAATTCGATGAAAGAATGGACATTTTTTAAGGGAAACCTTGAAATCTCAACTCAAAAAGCATGAAATTTTTAAACATAGTTGGCAATGCAAAAAAAAAAAAAAAAAAAAACTCTTGTTGAGAGTCACCCATAAACAAAATGTTATGTGACTACAGCCCCCAAAAATCTATGAATGATTTTTGTTTATGTTTTTATAAATAAAAGTCAACATTATTTTTGAAAACCATGAAGACAATGCTAACAAATACAAAGAAAAAAAAAATCAACAGAAGAAGAGGGGGAGGGGAGATACTCTCTACACAAAGGCTCAAAATCTCTTGGGCTAAGTTTTGCACTTCCATTTCCTATATATTTTCTAACCCCTCAGTAAATTCAAGTTCCTAGTGTAAACATTGATCACCACCACAAACATGCTTAACCACTTTTACCAAGGACAGTTTCAAGTTTAAAACAATTTTCATCTCCAATTTACCATTAAGAGTTATCTATGTAAATCAAGTACCGTCAATTTACTAACTTAGCAATTCCACAAAAACAAACTCAAGTCAACATATCGACTCAGAAAGGTTTTATCCCAATTGTTTTTTTTTTTATTTCCCAAGATTGAATCAGTCGCAAAGAAAAGCACATAGATAAATATACTTGAAAAGAAGAAGAAGAAGAAGAATTAACAGAAAGATACAAAGTTGAGGAAACAAACATATAATAGGAGTACAAATTGGATTTGGTTCTAAGGACATACACTAAGAACATAGCTAAATACATTGTGGCTGCTATGAAACTATTGCACCAAGTATAACATTATATATAACCCACAAATCAGAGAGTTTAGGAAATAAATTATAGATGATAAACTTAGATAAAAAATTTCATCTGATTTTCCATGGAAAAATTATTGAGAATTGCCCAAAGCATATCAATGACATAGTGCTCCTGTCAAAAGAAATGATTAGTAGCTGTCAACTACAAAAATATGAAAGCTCAAAGTAGCGATACTAAAAAATTCATCATAAAAACAAATAAATAAAAAACTTAATCCTGATCATAATTTGTATTCCTTCAACTTTTTAAAAAACCCATAGAGCAGTATACCACGCGTTAGCCAAAAATGAGTTGTTAAGGTAGCAAGATTAAGAGGTCTTAATCCAGACCCCGAACTATAAATTACATGCTATTCACTTCCAATTTAGAAACAGAACTAGCAGAGGAAATAGTTTTCTTTCCAATAAAAGATAGAACATAATGAACAAGAAAAAAGAACATCATCTAGTTAAGCCCAAATCTGCATACTAGAAAACAATAGACGACACTAAAAATGGACTTCCCAGCATAAAGTTATTCCCAAAATGAAAGTTTCTTAAAACGGCGAGATCGCTAATTTGAAGGCCTAAACGAAGGAATTTGGCTAAAATCCACCGTTCATATCGCCAAGAACGGCAATGATTTTGATTTAAAACGCTGTTTCTAATCAAACTACCAAATTTGAGACAATTCCCTAACATAACGCCTAAAAACAGCCCTTGCTTCTCCAACTTTTCCCTAATTCCTTTTGTCCATCTCTCGGGCCTGACAAAACACAACATGACGGTGGAAGAAGCAAAAACACTAAAACACAACAATTAGTGCAAATATGTACCAACCTTCCATTTAAATCTATCATCTAACATGCTCCTTTGAGCTTCTATCAGCCTACCAACATACCCTAAAGTCATGAAACCCATTAACTTAGGACATTTTTCAAGTTTACAATATGCAAATGCAACTTCAACAGAAAAAATTAGTTTCAAGTGTCATAAACTAACATGTATCTCATAGATTTAAATAAAATAATTTAAATCATGCTTTTCATACCAATTCACTTAATCATGCCTTTGAACACTTAAGAACAAATAACACAAAGGTAATAATTTTCAGCATTTTTCTTTTAGAATAACATGCCAAAAGAATGGATTTGTAAACCATTTAGGATCTCTTTAGGTTCTGAAATTTGAACACAACATAGAACACGTCCACTTTCATTTCAAATTTTCTTTTATAAGTTGAATAACATAACCATAGATTTATCTATAGGCCATTTACTAACGGTTTTAAAGAAAAATACGAGCTCATACCAAATGAAGTAAAATAATCACGATATTTTTACTGGAGATATTTTAATAAGTTAGGAAGATATTTAAAAAAGAACTTTAGAGCTAAAAATCACTTTATGATGGAGAACTCATTTTTGGAAGAAGACTGGTATATTCAAACAGTGAGTTCAATGAGACTCCAAACAAAGATAAGTTAGAAAAAGGAATAAAGGCATCAAACGATGTCCAAACTAAGTGAGACTAGAACCATTGGAAAGGTATTTGAGTTAAGGATATTTTATCAAAAGGATAAAAAGTCTAAAAATCATATCAAGGGGGTGAAACTATAGATTCAAATAGTACTGGTCTGTTCTTGTCGTGTTTTCGAAAAATGATCATAACTCTCTCAATAATTAATACTTTTCAGTGATTCTTGTGTACATATAAAGGTATCTCATATATCTAACATTTGGCACTGGCTTCACTCCATAAGAATTTTTTTAGAAAAAATGGCATAGAAACAAAGTGAGGGTTAACTGCTACTCCCAAAAATTTGTAGGATCCAACCATAAAGAAATCAAATAATACCTGTTGTCGCTAACATCATAATAAATAAATAAACATGGAGGAAAAGAGAAAACCATACCTGAACTCACTTTGTTGTCTAGCAATCATGTGATTAGGTTACTTTACACTAAAAAATGTAACTGAACAATACAACCAAGGTTTAATGTCTGCAATAAAATTGGAAAGAAAAATCAATCAAGCAGAGATAAAGAAAGGGAAAAAAAAGAAGAAAGAATGACAAAATTCTATGAGTTAGGCTGAAAGGATTTTTGGTTAAGTTTCCTCACCTCAGTATTTCAACATATGTGTTTCCTAGAGAATAGGTTTTTCTATTTACTCCTTGTTAGGTCCCTACTTGTTGCCAATTCCGCGAACAAGCTTGGTTTAATTGAGTTGTAATTTTTCCTTGTTTTTGGTCTTCTCGCTCGAGCAGGCAAAGCTGCGCTCGAGCGGAGTTCTCACACTCTCAGTAGTTTGGATTGTCTGCAAAAATACTGGAAGGTGTGTTTTTAGGCTCGAGCGTAGACCCTGTTTAGAGACACGCGTATTAGTGACCTCGCTCTAGCGGGAATCGCTGATCTGTTTGCTATAAAAGCTATGTTTCAGTTAGGTTTTAGGGTATGGCTTCCAGATCTTCTTTGAGGGCATTAGGGTTTTCTTCTGGAGCAACTTTGCTAGTTTCTTTGATGTTTGTTGAGTATTAAACTCATGGTTTGACAAGTATACATCAAAGAGTTCATCAATTATTCAAATACAAGAGTGTTCTTCTTCAGTGGAATCCGAATATTCAAGCGTACAGCATTCAAAGGAGTTCAAAGTTATGAGTAGTCATTGATTCGACATGGATGTTGTGGATTCAACATCAAGCTGATCAATTCCAAGACAAAGACGGTAATGAAACAGATATAAATTGTTGAAGACAAATTGATTGTGTTTGGGTAAGTTGTTTTGGTAAATTTGTATTCTTTCTTTCTTTCATAGTGGATTGATTAGTGGCGTTTCGCCATTGGTAAATTTTTACTCTTTATTTCTTTCATAATGGATTGATTAGTGGTGTTTTGTTCATGGTTTTTTAGTCATGATTGGAGGTGCTTCAATTGTGGTTTTTCCACATAAAAATCGGTAATGTTGATTTATTATTGTTGAAGCAACAATCCAAATCACTTTTGTATGTGCTAGATGATTTAGATTGTTAGTTTTAATTGTTTGGGAATTGTTGCAATTAGTTCTGATCTGAATCACGAATCACGAAGGTTTTTCAATTGGTATCAAAGCAAGTCACTCTTTGTTTTTTTATCAAAACTATAGGAGTGTGATTTTGTGTGATTTGTGATATGGATTCAATTCGTGAAGGTAACTCGACCCATAGACCTCCGTTACTTGATGGTACAAACTATTTTTATTGGAAAGCTCGTATGAAGGCATTTTTAAAATCTATTGATGAGAAAGTTTGGCACTGTGTGATCTATGGATGGAGTGAACCTGTTGTCATCGTTGGTGGTGTTGATATCCCAAAACCACTTGCTAAATGGGATGTAAGCGATTATCAAAACTTGAGTTAGAATAGTAAAGCTCTCAATTCCCTCTTTTGCTCGTCACACCTAAAGAGTTTCATCATATCTGCACGTGTGAGGTAGCAAAAGAGGCTTGGGACATGCTTGAAACTATTCACGAGGATACTACTACTGTTAAAAGATCAAAACTTCAACGTCTCACCTCCTCTTTTGAAACTCTTTTTATGCGTATGATGAGACATTTGATTATTTTTATGCTAAACTTAGTGACATCATGAATTCTTGAAGGTAAGGTTGTTAGAAAAATATTGAGGTCTTTGAGAGGTTCCAATCAAAAGTGATAGCTATTGAGGAGGCTCAGGATGTTGATAACCACAAGCTTGATAAGTTGGTTGGAAACTTGCAGACTTATGAAACCCACCAGATTTCTAAGAAAAAACAAAAGATAGCATGGCTTTTACCAGCACTCATGAGACTACTAAGACCCCTAAGATTGAGTTTGATCTAGAGTCTGAAATGACAACTATGTTTACCAAACAATTCAAACAAAAAAATATTAAAGAAAAAGAAGCCTAATTTCAAGGACCCTAGTTCAAAAGATAAAGGTAATGAAAAATTCAAAACTTTTCCACCAAAAGTTGCTCCAAAAACTGAGAAGAAGATTGTGAAGGGGCAAGGTGTCAAGTGTTACGAATGTCAAGGGTTTGGTCATATTGCTCATGAATGTGCATCGGAAAAGAACCGAAAGAAAGTCTATACAGTGACTTGGGATAATGAAAGCAGGTCAGAGCAAGAACCCAAAGAAACCGAATCCGGTGAAAATGAGATAGTACCTACATGGCATTCTGGTCTACAGTAACTTAACCATCTCCAAAACTAGTTAAGTTTGGTCATGATCAGAGTCTGCACCGTGCTCCTATCTTTGATGGGAGTAATTACTTATTTTGGAAGATCAGAATGAGGATGCATCTTAGAGCTTATGACCCTGAAGGTTGACGAGTAATTGAAGAGGATGTTGAAAGTGCTGACAATCCGAGCAATCAAAGAGTTTTGAAAACCATCCGTGAAGCAATTTCAGAAGAAGAACAACAACGGATTGTTCACTGTACAAAGGCAAAAGATGCATGGGACATTCTTAGTTAGGCCCATCAAAGAGAAGAGTGATTTTTAAAATCATCCATCAACTTACATGCCTTAGTTGCTCAACTGAATGAGATCAAAGAGAAAGATAAGCAAAATGAAGATGATGAAATCTTGGAAGACAATGATGAGATTGATGGTGATGACCTACAACAAGCTTATGAAAAGCTGTACAATGAATCTCTGAACTTGTCCAAGATCAATGACAAACTCACTTTCAAGCTCAAAGCATGTGAAAGCGAGAATGTCAAGCTAAAGGGAGAGATTGAAACAACAAAAAAGGATGTCATCAAGATCTCCAATGACAGGCAAGACCTCTGCGGAAAACTTCTATCTTGTAAGATCGAAAGGAATGAACTTCTCAAAATCTATGCCATATATGAAGAGAAGATTGAAATCCTTGAGATGTCATAACCTGCTTTTGAAGAGCTGGTTGATCAAAAAAAAGAAGAACTCAAAGATGCTAGAGCCACGATTGATATGTGGAATAAAGGGTCAAAGACATTGGAAGACATCATCGGGTCTCAACAGATGAGTGGTGAAAAAAGTGGGATAGGCTATGGTGATGCAACATTTCAAAAAAGACAGGCCTCTAAATTACATGACCTCAAGACTCAAGCAAAGGGAAAGCCCAAGGGTGATCCCTATCTTCATCAACCTAAAGGGGGTAAGATCAACAAAAGGGAGGTAAGACCTATTTTTGTTTGTCATCATTGTGGTAGGTATGACCACATTCGTCCTTATTATTACGAGTTGTTTAGTAAGGTGCCTCAAAAAATTGGAAATTCTAATACTTCATGGGTTAGGAGACAACCTTACATGTCAAGGCGAAATACCAAGATTCATGATGGTGTTCACAACGCTAAGACGTTTACCAAGACTGCTAGTCCTACTTCTATTAAGACAAAAAAAGGTATGGGTGAGAAAGAGTGACTTGACTTGTTTTTGTTGTTCACACTGCCTTGAAAGCACGTGACTCACACATGTGGTATCTTGATAGTGGGTGCTCTCGTCACATGTCGGGTAACAAATCCTACTTCACATCTTTTAAAAAATATGAAGGAGGAATTGTTACCTTTGGAGATGGTGGCACTTCTAGAGTCATTAGTAAGGGCTTCATAAGTGTGGCTGGTCTTCCTAAGCTTGAAAATGTCTTGTTGATGGGCTTAAAGCTAATCTTCTAAGCATTAGCCAAATGAGTGATTCTCATCGTGAAGTATTATTCTCAAGAAATAAATGTGAAATCTTGGATAAGAAGGGAAATATTGTCATGCATGGGGTTCGCACATCTGATAATTGCTACGGGATTGTTAACACTAATAATCTCACTTGCCACTTGGCTGTCATAAGTAACCTTGACCTGTAGCATCAAAGATTAGGTCACATGAATTACAAAGACCTAACTAAGATAGCCAACAAAGAGCTTGTGAGAGGAGTACCCAAAATGGGAAGAATATGAACCGTGTGTGTGGACCATGCCAACTTGGGAAGCTGCAGACACCTCATTTTTTATGGCCCTTCAAGACTTGGATGTCCTTACAGGTACACCTTATGATGAGTCTGTTTGCTCACCAAGCGTTCAAAGTCCTCAGTGGAACACCACAACTTTAAGCCTTTCAAACCCTGTATCTTTTTTGTCTCATTTTTGGACCATGCCTTGGTCTGTCCAGCCTGCAATCTCTGGTGGCCTGTTGGCCATCCCTAAAGGCTATCAACTATCATTTCTTGTCTGTCGGCCATTAATGATGCCTTGTCAGCCACCACTGATGGCCGGCCAACCACCAGTGTTTTCTACAGATATTTTATGCATGTTGTGCCAGCTGTTGGCACAGATGCTTGCATCTTTTGACACGTGGAGGGCTGGATCTCCTTGCAGAAATTTCATGTTTTCTATATATAGAGACCTTCTCTCTCATGTTTTGGGGTTAGAAAATTTTAGACTAAAAAATTTTCCTCTCTACAAATTCTTTACACTTTTGCCTACTTACACTACACTTTTGCCTATACATCCTTAACCAAATCCTCTCATCTCATCTCTGAGCTATTCTTGAGCTTGGTTTGAGCTCTAGAAGGTGTATTTGCTTGAAATTGTTGCTTGGAATTACTCTTCTCTTCAAGAGGTATAATACTACACTACAACAAAAAAGGGTTTTTACGGCACCCAATGCACCCTGTAAAAACCCTTCTACGACGTGCAGGCGCACGTCATATTATCACCAGTCATGGAAAGTCATTCACTTTCAATGACATGCTTCGTATGCCATTAAAACTATTTAACGAGAGATTTTGTGCGTCGTTGTTATTTTTTCTACGACATGCTACAGTATGCCGTTAAAAACTATTTAACGACAGATTTTGTGTGTCGTTGTTACTTTTTCTACGACTACTTTTGTACGCCGTTATTTGGTGGGACAAATAACAACGCTAATTGCGCCCCGTAAAATATATCATACAACGACTTGCTCAGCCTACCGTAGATAAGTAGAACATACCACGACATACATGAAATGCTATGGAATATTTGATATAATGACCTAATTTGCTTGCCGTAGAATGTGCATTTTTTTAAAAAATTCATCAAGTTCTATTTGACCTATTTTATACAATCTAATATTACAAACATGCTTCACAAAATATCAATCAACCACCAAAATATTATTTCAACCATAAAAAATAAACCATATTTATAAATTATAACATTCAAAAATTGTCAATATATATTTCAAACATCCAAAACCTAACTGCAAGTTCAAAGACATCCAAAAGGACTATCCTTAAGTTCTAAATTATTCAAGAAGTTATAAACCATCCAAAACTATACATATATAAGTTTGTAATTGGAGATGCAAGTTTAACACAAAAAATTGTTTACATAATGTTACATGCAATAATAGCATTGTTGTCTTTTCCTTTTGTAATTTCACACAAATTTAATAGATCACAAATCACTATCACCAAAAATCTGTTTTCCTAGAAAAATCCAACAAATAAAAATGAGAAGACACATACATCCTGAAACAAAATTAACAAAGGAAATGTTTGGTGTGGCAATGACAAAACATTTTTTATAGTTTCAAATATTCATTAATCTGTCTATAATCAAGAATTACAAACTGTATAGACCAAACAGCCTCGTTGTAAAGGACAAGAAAGATGGAATACTTAAATGAGCATATAATAGCCATTGCTTCAGTTGTCAGGATATTGTCTCGGCACAATAGCAATCCATATTATTAAAACAAATAGTGGCATGCATATTAGCTATCAATATTGCCTCCACTTCAGTAAAGAAAGTAAAAAGTTACATACTTATTAAAATCATAACATAAACTGCCACTTTAACCAAGATAGCATATATATGTTGTAATGTTAAAAAAATATGTTATTTAGGAGAAACATGCTCAAACATTAAATGAAGCATACCTGCTCCTCCATCATGGACCCAGATATACATCCTATTGCCCAATATAATGTGTTTAAGTTGTTCCAAGTCCAATCCTCGCCACTTAGTTGTTTATTCAATTTCTTCAACATCTATATCATCTTAGGAAGGAAAGAAACATTTACATGTAACTAGATGGCATAGTCCGATAAATTCACTATTAAAAGCACAGTAACGCACAACTTCCTACTTGAAAAGCATAGCCACGAATTGCTGAGTGAATAACCTACAATAATCTGAACTCTGAATAATTTTGAGTTTTGTTTGATCATATTATTGCTATATCCAGGCATATCTACATAAGGGCAAAAAACCAACACATGATTGAACAATATAGTGTCAGCTTTTCATGCTATTGGCATGAGAATACATATTCATACGGGCACAACCATTATATATCTATCTATCTAGGAGATATTGCAGGACAGTAAAAAAAAGGTGAACAACAAGGGCAATTGTAAACCAATACCTGCTTTTTAGTATCTTTGTGGTCAAGGTGTGACAAATAGATAAGTGTTTCCCTCATGATCTGAAACACTGTAGTTTAAATTAGAAATAGCAACTAAAGGAGAAATAGAGACAGAAACCAAACATAAATAATAAAATACAAAGGATACCAGTGCACGAGGCTCCTACTAGCCTTCCCCACTTTTTGTGGAGAGGATGATTCCCAATAATAAATTTTAAAAACCTCTAAAATAAAAAAGATAGCATGCTTGATCTGTTACGCATTGTAGAATTCAAGATGTTTATTCATAATTAGCAACCAAAATGAAAAACTTGGGTGATTCTTGACAATTGCAAGAGAGGCCGACAACCCTGTTTTAAAGGGCTAGAATATTGAACAAAAGTTGATAATACTTTGCCAAAAGCTGCTTCAACACTCCATAAAAGTCCTAGAAAATTGTTTTTACTTGCTAAACAAATGAATAGGTAATTATATTAACATTCCCTTTGCAACAATTAGGAATTCCCATTGCCAAAACAGTTAAGATGTATAGAACATTTGTGAAATTCAGGTATTTTTAAAATAAAAATATGCAAAAGAAAGTGTATAGGATCGTCTTTGTTAATTTTTTTGTTACACATGCAATACTACATCTTTCTTCTACCCATAAAGATTCAAACGCTGATTTTAATTTACTCAACCCCGAATTACACTATATAGTATCACATCACTACTTTGAACATACATTCTCTGAAGTGAGAGTCTAACAATATAAAAGAGGCTAACCACATATATTAAATATTAAAAAAGGATAAAAGAAAAAGAGAGGTTAACTATCCATTTCATAAGGCTTCCATAGAGAGATTGGATTCCATATCTGCCAAGTATAGATTTAACACCTTATATTGAACGAGGACATCATTGTCCTTCATAGTTTCACTCACAATATTCCCATTTTCATCCTCAGCAATCAGAACCTCTTTAGGCTTAGCCATATGGTATATCATTAACAATCTCAACTTTGACATTGGACCACCATAGAGCTGCCGTCATTGCAACAGTTTTGAACCAAGACCATCAACAATACCAAGAAATGGCATCTGTCAATTCAATATGCACAAACAAATTGAAAACAGTAAATCAAACATTTGGTACATATAGATTGAAATAGAAAATTAGATAAGAAATTCATAAAGGCCAGTCATCTGTATAACAGAAATTCACAGCATAGGACCCCCTCCCCCCAAATTAACATAACAAAACAGATCAAACAGACTTGGGCCAATTGTGTACCCCATTTTAAAAAAGATAAAAAAAGAAAAACCTAGCCTTCACCACTCTAACGTGGTGCTAACAAGTTAAAGCTGTGACACTAGTATGTTTACAAGCATATAAAACACGTCGATCGAGGTCTTAGTTGCACAAATTTCTAACATCAGGTGACATCCCTTGTCACATAAAAAATCCACACTTCTTGCTCAAAAGCTAATATCGATCATGATCATAAAAAAAAAAAAAGATGAAAGAAAGAAAGAATATGATTTTACCACAATCCAAACTTCAACCATGCAAAGACTAAAAAACAATAAAGATTAACCAAACCCATGTTTAGGCCCCACCCAAATATTCACCCCAATTTAGTTGTTTGTCAGACTCAAAGGTTCAGAGTATCCTCAACCATAAGCACCAGGAATGTTTGTATTGGGAGGAAGAATGGCCTATAGAACACCAAAGCAAAAATGAAACAACAAATAAAGAAGAATTAAAAAGTCCAAAAAAATTCCACAAAATTAAATCCAACATTCTAAACTGGACTTTAATAAACAATTTAAGTATCTGAAGTTGCACCATGAAGATATTATACATTTTAACATACTGCATGTCATAGAAATCCCCAAAATTAAGGGCAGCAACCTGCAAACAAAAAAATATGAAATGGAAAGGTTGAAGCAGCTCAAAAGCACTTAAGGTTCTAAATTTACATAGGTAAGATGGAATGAAAATATTCAAGGATCCATTATTTATAAGTCTATGCCTACTGATAATCCAAGGACAAAATATTAATCATATGCATCCTAGCTAGTCAACCTATCAAACTTTTTTCTTGACTGACTACTTATTGATTAGGATCATCCCCGTAGGTTATTTCTAAGAACATATTCTTTAAGTATGACCATTTTCAGTGGATGCATTCATGTCCAAGAGAATGGAAGCCCACAATGTTTTGGATGTCATAAACCATGCTGTCAATAGTCAATACTAATTAAATCTACCTTTGGCACCTTTTACTGAGAAAACAAGAAATAGAATATAGAAATCAAAAATGGCTTTAGAGAAAAGAAAATAATTGTAGCTAATGCTACTTGCTCTACCTGATACCAGAGATTTGATGAAGTTCCCAAAAAGCCCCCATACACAACTGTTGTTTTAAGTGTTGGTGACCTTTTAATCAGTTGTTTTGTAACGCCCTCAAAATTAAGCCCATTAAGTATAAGACATTAACATGCATTATCAAAAGGATACATTGTATTATTTCAATCATCAGAGTATTGCGAAATAAAAACATCATAATAAATGCCCTACGGGCTTACATCTTGCCAAGCCAACACTTGGACACAATTCCATGAGTTCTAACTCAAATACAAATAAAGCCCTAGGGTTGAATGTTTACATAAAGTTCAAATACAACAAATAAAATAAAACAAATCTTCGAGTCCAAATCCTCACAATCTAAGTCCTTGGAGGTAGTGAACCATCTGAACCTGAAAATGAAGTTCCCATATAGGGTGAGCCACAGCCCAGTAGAAAAATACTAAACCAAGCATATGAATTAACTAAAGCAGTAGCATCTGATACATGGTTAACACAAAATAATCCAATTACAATTTCATAACACAAATGTCTGCATTGCCTATGACACTTTGTCTATGGCATAATTCACCTTCCAACTATGGCTCAGAACCTGGCCCAAATAGCTCAACGGGGTTTCATCTCTTATTAACAATCTTTCCAATTCAACAGGGATAACACATCAAGTTAAATCTCTCATATAACATAACAAATACACATGTTGGTATTGTATCAATCACAATCAAATTCACTTCCATACTTCCCAACTGATACACATTTTTGTGATGTATCATATCAAATAGATAAGCATATGAGTCAGATCTACGCTATAGGCGCCAATATATAGCAACCCCGGTTCATCCCTATCTTCCCATAATCATTAACGGTTTAGAGGTACATCCCCATCTTCCCTAAACCGTGAGTACATCCCCTATCTCCTCCCATACACAAGTAATGCATATACACATAAAGTCATATACATAATCAATCAATACATAAATTTAATGTATTATTCCAACCTTTATACTCAACAACTTAATCAAGTGATTAGTTTCAATTTTGCCTAATCCACATGCAACGTCTACAACAATCATGGCTATCCTCCACCGATAGCCCAAAACAGTTATTTCTAAACAAGCAATAAATAAATATACAACATATAACTCTCAATTTCACAGATGAGTGATTAAATTCTCCAACTACATCAATTAATCTCATAATCCCCCAATTTCATGAATTAAACCCAATTCCACATTCTTCCCTAAATTAATTACATAAATTAATCTATGTCAAACCCTAGGGTTTCTCCCAAAATTACCAAACTACCCCCACATACCAAAATACCAATACTTAGGATTAAAACGTATAAATGGAGTAGGAAATCCCTACCTCGAAGAAATAACTCAAAAAGGAGAAGATGAAGATGATGCCCAAAACTTCAAAGTGCTCCAAACCAACAAATGCTCAGATTAAATGAAAGCCCTCACTCTCCTCTACCTTTTTAATGAAGGAACTAGGGTAGAAAAACACTCTAAGAAGATCAAACCTGAGAGAGAAGATGAGTTGGGAGAGAGAAAACTCGGAACTTAGGGTTTAGAATCTGAAAAGAAGGTGAAAAACTGCTTTAAAACGCTAAAACACGATTTTATACTCAGCTGCCCCGCTCGAGCGGACAAACTCCCGCTCGAGCGGACACTCACAGACTCCCGCTCGAGCGTCCAACCCTGCACAAGAAATACTGGATGGGTGTTTTTCCCGCTCGAGCTCCAAAACCCCCGCTCGAGCGGACAAGCAACAACAAGTCCCCGCTCGAGCGTCAAACTCCCCGCTCGAGCGGACAAGCCAAAGTCTGGGCAACTAGTTTTGGTTCCTAAGCTCAACCAACCTGTTCCAAACCCGCCCAACACATCCTATAACTCCAAATAAGAAAATAAAGGATGACAACAACAATTATACCACAGTCAAATCTACGGAACCTAAGTCCGGATACAATAATTAAATGGGAAAGGACCGGGGTCGCTATAACCTCCCCCCCTTAAAAGAATTTCGTCCCCGAAATTAAGCATGAGTTTGTAATGATATTATAAAACAATAATAACAACTTGCCGATACGACCACTTCATCTCTTATCAAAAGTCATCTCACAATATGTATAAATCAACATATATTTCAACCTGCATCAATATTATGCATTAACCCTTTCAGTGTTAACAATTTCCATATCATATTCAATCTCATGATATAAACAACACATTCAATATAAAAGTGTTATACTCCACTTCCATAAAAAGGCAAGTTTCAAAATGTTAACATTAAACCAAAACATTCTCAATGTTTTACAACTTAAGACATATATAAAGCTCTTAAGTCCACTAATATGATGAAATCTAAATACGAGATTACATAACAACAAACATGGGTGGTCCACAATTTTATAACACATTCAATATTAATGATGCCCTTACATTTCTACAACACATTTAACATGTATAATGCTAAATAGATTCCCATTTTCAAGGCAAAACCCGAAAGTACTACCACAAACCATAACATGTACCATGTTCACCCAGTTCAACAATACACCAGAAGATATAACGTATGCTCAAATGCCCATTAATGAATCCAGGGATTCCTGTCAGATCTAAAATTCACTCAGATTACGCAAGACCCATTAACAATGAGAATAGTAAAACACATACTATCACTACCACGTTCTGCAACGTCCACTACACCTCGACTACCAACCACACTCAAACTAGTGTTTAGCACTAAATACCCCCAACAAGGGAAACGCGAAAATATTCACACATAAGGCTTCTAGTTAGCTTCCACAAACCAAGTATATGTAACAAAACGCTGGTAAGGAACAATATTACGGCACATTACCACCCCAAAATTGTATTGTCCAGCCAACATCTCACAGTAAACAACCAGCCACTTAGGCTAGGCTGAGTCTAACTCCCACACATTATTTGGATTAATACGACCACCACCAAAACATGACACTTACAATTGGCCACAGTCAAGCTCAAAGATTCCTCTCAGATTATTTTAGCTTGCAAAGAGTACCCAATGAACCCCAAGTGAAACAGATAAAGCCAACCCACAACACCGCCATACCCATGGTGATGACGCGATGCTCACCACAACACTTTCAAGGAAGACTCCCAAACACTTGAAATTTCCCAACAACGCACGACCTAAAGGATAACATTGCACACCTCGTGTCTTACACCACACAAATCTGAACCGAACTAGTCAAAATGATTCTAATAGGGTGACCCACTTACACTTCACAACCTTACCACCTCACCGTGTTGTCACCATCAGGCGAGCGATGGACCCTCATGCCAGTGACCTAGCCTACCAAACCTCCAACCTCACGGTTTCGGTCAAAAACCAAACCAAAACCTAACTAAGGAATTTTACGAATTTCCTATGATTAATTCCCTTCTATTCATCAACTAACAGCATATACTAACCACACACTATCATGCATCGCACGGTGCAAAACTCCCTCATTTAGAGATTTCACTCATCACCTCAACCGATCTTGGAGTAACAAAATTTGCTTACTCCTTTCCCTCCGTACTGAGTTAACTAACTGGGTTTGCTACACCGAGACGTTCACCACAACCAAGTCACCGTTCGTACCGAATACAAACTAATATCGTATCTTCATCCGCTAACGACCTATAGGGTCCACCTTTCATTCCAAATCTTACTTGTCACTCACCCCGAGAGTACAATTCAAACACCCAACCCCGAGCCAAACCACTAGCCAATCTATCACTAGACAACCTCCATGAACCAACTCCGACACCGTTACATATCGCCAATAAGGCTTTCAAAGACACACCATTCAAACTTCCTAGAGGAGTAAAAGTCCTCAACCTTCTCATTAACATTTCAACCCTTTCTTCGCAAAAGACTTACCACAGTGACTCGACTCACGGGTCACATCTCAACCACGGCTATACACCCAATCAACCCTTAACATCACCTGGCCTGACGAGTGCTAAAATACAAATTTATCACATTCGATCCAAATAAAGGAATCTGAAAACTTAAGACACACCAAGTATACCACTGCCCGAGATATAGTACCCACTCACAACATACCACTCCCAATACGACAACCACTACCTTATATAGGGACTAACATCCCTTACTCAAAACGGCCAAACTGTACTCATGCAATCTTGACAACACTACCTACCACGAAGGTACAAGTCCATCCCTAACAAAATTATGCATTATGCCCCCCGTAGGACACCATACTAAATACTTACTACAACTAGTATTAATCGCACACTTCACATCCTCTCGAGTTCACCCGACAATAGACCAAAATCTATACCACGCACAAAATTTTAAATGGGTAACACCCCTAAAATTCCACACACTCGGCAAGTAAAACAGTCCTCGCCCCAATATTGCCTGGGTTAAGACACGCAACCCTCAGTGGTTCTCAACTTATAAAAACATGGCTCTTTAGCCCTTATCTTTCCCAAATCAAGTCACCCACATAAAATGCATTAATACCAAAAATTTTATGGTCTTACAGCAGCTTATTACATTAATAAAACTGTAGAGCTATTACAAGCTCCAAATCCACCCAATCCACGGGAATTAACAAACAAAGCATATATATATATATAGATAACCAAACAGTTTAGATGTTTCAACATTCCCAAAACACATAGGTTACACAACCGAACCTAATGATCACAAAACAATATTCCACTAATGACAAAACGAATTAGTCAAAATAAAATCAACCCGACGGTATCACCACCACTATGCCCCTTGCTAGACCGCCAAAGTTGGCCATTCCCAAACATAAGATAATCTACGAGCTTCCACGCCACGGACAAGAACTACCGACGTGACCCCTCTATCCACACCTGGAACAACCACAAACTTCCCCATCTGGGGCTTTGGAACTCGACTCTACTGAGGCCCATGTGCGGCTCGCTAGTCCCCCAAACGACATTGCCCTGCCATCAAATGAAATCGGCTCGACTAGGTTGCAAAACCTTTAAAGAAGCCCCCGGTTGGTTACAGAAACGTTTAAGATGACCCTGCTGTTTACACACCCAACAAGTAAGTGGATCCCGAATATACGACTGGTGCAAAATCTGAACTGGTGGGGATTCCAACAACTGCCTCCCCACTGTACGCTCTGCCGATCCAAAATCTGGCTGACCAAAAGGTTCTGGTGGTGCCACTACTGGTCGAACTGCCAATCCAGCCCTCTTCCTCTGTGGGCAAACCGACACCTTGTGGCCCAGCAGACCACATTTAAAACAAGAGACATCCTGGACCTCTCTGGGCCCTCTAATAGAGGTGTCTGAAACTCTTGGCGGAGGTAAGGACCCTACCTGGGACTGAGCATACCTTCGCTTCCATTTCTTACTTGGCTTAGAGTACCTATAAGTTGTGGGAGTCACCGAGATGACCTTCTCCCTAGCCTGACCAACACCCCGAACTATGGTCTCTTCCCTATTCTGCCCCATAGCTAGTACCGCCGCTCCACATGAGTCGAGCCTTAACAAGCACTGCTTAACTTCTATGCCAAGAACCCGCAATCCTTACACGGATGTCGTCACACAACTTTCTCTCAAACTCCGCACAACGCAATTCTTCCGTCTCCACTAACTCTGGAGCAAACACTGACAGGTTAGCAAACCACGTTTTAAACTGTACCAAAGGTGTAGTACCCTGGTGTAACCCCACAAATTGTTTCCTCAATTCTTCCCGAGCGGAAGGAGGGAAATCCAAACTTCCTCGTCCTGACATCCTAATAAAGGTGATAAGGATCGTTAGCACTCTAATAAATGTGCCTAAACTAAAAACTCACATCCTAATACATTGGACAACAATAAATTATACCACGTAAGCACATAATCACATAAGCACCTACGAATTTCATTCCTGGATAATGATAGTCCCGAGGCGCCACTAAAGTTCCGGTTGGAAACAACATTGATCAAGTGCCTTTCCAACAAGACTTTCAGAGACTCAAGGATCCAATCAACATCCTAGGAACTACATTCCATACCCACATAGTCACATAAACATGCTATCAATTAAACATATAACATTACACTAAGTCTCTATCAAACGAGACGAACCCATTGTGATACTAATCACTTCCCACGTACCCAAAGTATTCAAACCCGGTACGCTCTGATACCAAGTTGTAACGCCCTCAAAATTAAGCCCATTAAGTATAAGACATTAACATGCATTATCAAAAGGATACATTGTATTATTTCAATCATCAGAGTATTGCGAAATAAAAACATCATAATAAATGCGCTACGGGCTTACATCTTGCCAAGCCAACACTTGGACACAATTCCATGAGTTCTAACTCAAATACAAATAAAGCCCTAGGGTTGAATGTTTACATAAAGTTCAAATACAACAAATAAAATAAAACAAATCTTCGAGTCCAAATCCTCACAATCTAAGTCCTTGGAGGTAGTGAACCATCTGAACCTGAAAATGAAGTTCCCATATAGGGTGAGCCACACCAAAGAGAAAAATACTAAACCAAGCATATGAATTAACTAAAGCAGAGCATCGATACATGGTTAACACAAAATAATCCAATTACAATTTCATAACACAAATGTCTGCATTGCCTATGACACTTTGTCTATGGCATAATTCACCTTCCAACTATGGCTCAGAACCTGGCCCAAATAGCTCAACGGGGTTTCATCTCTTATTAACAATCTTTCCAATTCAACAGGGATAACACATCAAGTTAAATCTCTCATATAACATAACAAATACACATGTTGGTATTGTATCAATCACAATCAAATTCACTTCCATACTTCCCAACTGATACACATTTTTGTGATGTATCATATCAAATAGATAAGCATATGAGCTGTATCTCTGCTATAGGCGCCAAGATATATAAAGAACCCTGGGTTCATCCCCTATCTTCCCATAATCATTAACCGGTTTAGAGGTACATCCCCCATCTTCCCCTAAACCGTAGAGTACATCCCCTATCTCCTCCCATACACAAGTAATGCATATACACATAAAGTCATATACACAATCAATCAATACATAAATTTGATGTATTATTCCAACCTTTATACTCAACAACTTAATCAAGTGATTAGTTTCAATTTTGCCTAATCCACATGCAACGTCTACAACAATCATGGCTATCCTCCACCGATAGCCCAAAACAGTTATTTCTAAACAAGCAATAAATAAATATACAACATATAACTCTCAATTTCACAGATGAGTGATTAAATTCTCCAACTACATCAATTAATCTCATAATCCCCCAATTTCATGAATTAAACCCAATTCCACATTCTTCCCTAAATTAATTACATAAATTAATCTATGTCAAACCCTAGGGTTTCTCCCAAAATTACCAAACTACCCCCACATACCAAAATACCAATACTTAGGATTAAAACGTATAAATGGAGTAGGAAATCCCTACCTCGAAGAAATAACTCAAAAAGGAGAAGATGAAGATGATGCCCAAAACTTCAAAATGCTCCAAACCAACAAATGCTCAGATTAAATGAAAGCCCTCACTCTCCTCTACCTTTTTAATGAAGGAACTAGGGTAGAAAAACACTCTAAGAAGATCAAACCTGAGAGAGAAGATGAGTTGGGAGAGAGAAAACTCGGAACTTAGGGTTTAGAATCTGAAAAGAAGGTGAAAAACTGCTTTAAAACGCTAAAACACGATTTTATACTCAGTTGCCCTTTCG
The DNA here is from genome assembly GCA_025200525.1 of Camellia lanceoleosa. NCBI lineage: Eukaryota > Viridiplantae > Streptophyta > Magnoliopsida > Ericales > Theaceae > Camellia > Camellia lanceoleosa. The sequence goes on along the minus strand of JANUSC010000041.1, from coordinate 781,125 downwards.
GCGAGTGACAAACTCCCCGGCGGACACTCAGACTCCTGCGAAGCGCCCAACTCCCGCCGGCGCCCAACCTCAGACAAGAAATACTGGATGGGTGTTTTTCCCGCTCGAGCTCCAAAACCCCCGCTCGAGCGGACAAGCAACAACAAGTCCCCGCTCGAGCGTCAAACTCCCTGCTCGAGCGGACAAGCCAAAGTCTGGGCAACTAGTTTTGGTTCCTAAGCTCAACCAACCTGTTCCAAACCCGCCCAACTCATCCTATAACTCCAAATAAGAAAATAAAGGATGACAACAACAATTATACCGCAGTCAAATCTACGGAACCTAAGTCCGGATACAATAATTAAATGGGAAAGGACCGGGGTCGCTATATGTTTGGTGTCTAGTGCTGGATTCAGTAATTTGCGTGTTGCATACAAAATATTTGAGGTAACTACAGTGCCAATACTGGAAACAAATCCAACATCGGCAAGCTTCAAACCACCAAAAAGTACTGATGCAACTCTATGATTCAAATTCCAGTCCTTCCCAGCAATATTCCTTTGAAATGCATTATCAGGTATGGAACCAAGTAAGCCCTTTAATGCTTCCATGTTGTCCGGTGTATCTATCGTATCTCTAATTGAAAGGAAAGACAAGGTTGGAGCAGGAAGCCATATAGTGAAAAAATCAACAACTGATCCCCCGATAGTATCCATAATAACATGGTCAATCTCTTCAAAGAAATTGTCTTTATGCCTCTCATACTGTGCTAAGAGAGTAGTTGTAATCGATATAGCTTCTTCTATAGCTAGTCTATGTAAAAATTTGGGATCTGCTAATAATCTCTCCCTGAATCCCTGCAACATCAAGGCGTTTGATGCTCAACTTTGAGTACAGAGTCGATTGTACTTTATCTATGTTTATTAATTGTTTAATCACCCAGTAGATAAGTGAATAGTAAGGATTCCACGTACACATATTGTAAACTAACTAAAATAAATGATGGAATAGGTTTAAGGTCAACAGCCTTTAAATCACACACAAAAGTAATTACCAAAACCAAGCATACCTGGAATCGATGAGTTAGTTCTGAAATAAAAGGATATTGCTCCAGATCAAAATAATTCTACAAGACTTCCGAGGATACCACACCGAGATCAAGTCCTTTTTGAAGGTCCTGATAAGAACACATCAAAATATTCAGTCCATCATATAAAAACTCCCTTGCAAATTTCACATTCAGTAATGGCATAAAATATTGTTCTGGAAGATTAGGCTATATGATATGCCAACATCACATTGAACCTTCTTTTTGGAAAAAGAAAACCATGAACATATTATTAATAATAATTTCATCTCTATTTAGTTCCAAGACATTTTTCCTTTCAATAAAGAAAAATGCCATTCCCTTAATTCATAAAACCATTGTTTTCAATCAAGTAATTGTTACAGCTTTGATAGCCAATTTGGACATATCTTTTGATTGTCATTCTTTCTCTTGCCAGATTTTAAAAAATAAATAAAATAACTTGTTCTCGCTTGTTCAAATCATCACACTCTAGGCTTAGGTCTCAAGACGTGTTATGTCTAAACCTAAATTTCGGGAAGAAGTGACTGGAGTTTGGCTTTATTTGAAAGTGAGAGATTGTAGGAATTTCAGAATGTTGTGTGGAAATTTTAGGAGAAAAGTACTTCTAGGTTTAGGAGTCGATTTAAAGTCCAAATTTAGTAAGGAAAGGATTAGCTCATGCAATATAGGCTTTGGAATGAAACAAAAGAAAGAAACTAAGGCAGGTTTGTGATTGAAATAATAGAATCTAATAGTAAAGAATTAAAGACAGAAGAAAAGAAAGAAGAAAAAGAAAGAGAAAGAGAAGGATCTTATGGGAATCCCACTTTGATTCTTTAGGAATTACTCTCCAAGGTTGGGTTGCATCACAAAATAGAACAATCTTTAATTATCAAAATCCACTCTACTGAGTTGAAGAACAACTGTTGCTATGTTTAGGTTGCTAAACTCCTACTTCTACTAAGATTAGGATCCCAAAAGTGGAAAACTTGACCTGTAACACAATCCTTGACCCACATTATATACCACATGTGAGCATTAAATGATTTGGTTGACCAAGAACATGGTCTGTGTACTTACTATATCACAAGCTTTAAAAGTGACCAGAAATGTAATGACTTGAGAATAGACATGAATACTCAAAATTAACCCAAATTTGATTATGTAGTAAGGTTTGAAGCATGCCCATGTGAAAATTTCCAATTTGTACCTTTACTTATTGTGTTCTACATCAACAATTGTGTTAGAGTCGATAGGTGTACACACGTTCTTAAGGACAGTTTGTTCATCTAGGGTAACGAAGTTTTGGTGATTTTACACTGCCTCTTTGTCTGTGTCCTGTTCCTGCTATTCTTTCTTTTTTCATTTCCTCTTCATGTTTGAAAAGTTTGGAATGGGGAAGCAAAATGATTTAAAATGGGTTTTTAATAGCACATGCCTCACATCTTATCACAACATATTGGAATAGCAGGTCTATAGTTCAAAATCAGAATTTGAAATCAATCATAATTTTCAGTTTAGCACACTAGAGGATTAACAGACCCCAAACTGAATCCAGTTTTCTCAATAATCCGTAGCAGCCATTTCCTATAATCAAAAAATGACAAAGTTTGACCACTACATCCATCACTGACTTATACCTCATTTGTTCTACAAACGTGAACAAATGCTAGGGGAACATCTGAAAAGTTGCAAAGGAGACTTATAATTGAGATAAACAACTATGTATAGAAGTTTAGGATACATCACAGAGGTGGCCCAAAGCCAAACAGCATATTCATCATCATCCAGTTTAGGGTAGTTCTTAATAAAACACAAAATCAAAAGTGGGAAACAAAAAAAACAATTCAATCAAGAAACTTATGTACATAAGTAGATGATCTGTTTAACCCCTAAGAAAACACTTTGTTTGGTAGCCAAGAAAAGAATCTAAATAACCCAGAAAATGTATCTGTGTTCTTCTTCTGTCCACGGAGTTCCTTTCTTCCTCTCGACCTCGCCATGCTTTGTCTTTGTTGCCGACCCAAACGAGGTCTGACTCTTCGACTCGATCTCCCACCCGAGCGACAACTCGTCTGTATAACTCTACAACTCGACTTGACTTGACTCAATCTTGTTCGCAAATCTGTGATAGGGAGAGAGAGAGAGAGAGAGAGATGCCCCAAATGAGATGTGTTTAGGGAAAATCAGAGAGAGAGAGAGAGAGAGAGAGAGAGATACCCCAAATGAGATGTGTTTAGGGAAAATTTGAGAGAGAGAGAGAGAAGAGAAGAGAAGATATGAGTATGAGTGTGTGCCTTCCTTTATCTTCCTTCCTGTGTCTAACGCTGTTAAGTGGAGTTGTTAAAATCATAGCCGCAAAAAGACGAGTTAGAAAATGGAAGTGAACAAAGAGATGATGAGGGAAACGACGATGGATGCTGCTCTCGAGCTAGTTATCGTATCGGCGATGGATCCCCTTCGAACCAGTGTCTAATGATTAGAATCCATTAGAAGCCCAAATAGTTGATATATATTTGCCAAATAAATTTTTTTGTTTTTTTTGGTGAATTGGCACCAGAAATTTTGTTTTGGCGCCTCTTTTTTTTTTTTTTTTTTTTTTTTTTTATCATACAATTTACAACATACATTGTCCGTCGTAAAAAATTGTAATACTTTTAATGGCAGACGTTGTGCGTCGTAAAAAGACAGTACTTTTAACGGTGGGCGTTGTGTGCACTGTGAAAAGTATTCACTTTTCACGGCTGGCGTATGTGCGTCACGTATAATTGATATATTAAAGACACGCCATATGTACGTCATTGAAAGTTTTATTATTTACGGCGTGTATTGCAAGTCGTAAAAAAATCATCGTTATTACCATTCACGGCCTATGCAATAGACACGCCGTGGTTGGAAAAGTATTTACGACGTGCAAAAAAAGCAAATCGTAAAAGTGAGAAACTACGGCGTGCATTTATTGTATGCCGTTGATGTGGTGCCGTAAAAAGTCAATTTTGTTGTAGTGCTAGCTTTGTTAGCTTGCTTTACATACTTGTATTCCTATCTTTTTCCCATTGTTTTGAGCTATAAAAAACTCTGTTTTTGTGGGCTGAAATTGGTGTTTTTGGCCATTTAAGGTTAGGGGGTGGGTCAACCCACTTTATTTCTTGTTATTAAGGCCATTCCACCTTTGTTTCCCATTTTCAATCCATCTTTTTTTGGGCCTTTAAACACTGATTTTCAGATGCAAGCTTAGGCAAATTGAATCAAAGTCTGCAAATGCAAGTTTAACAAGACCAAATCATGTAAATTCATATGAGCATGACTAAGACAAGAATGAGGGTTGTTATATGAAATGTTTTTCCCACATAGGATGAGCCAAAGCCCAGTAGAAATAATCCAACATAGCATATGAATCTTAATAAAGCTATAAGGGTAAAATGCACATGCTCATGACAAAACATTTTGCATCTCCTTCAAATCATGCCATGCCAAGTTTATGTGACCATTCATGAAACATTTTCTTTCTTTTTTCTTTTTTCTTTTTAATTTATTTATAGAAAACTAGATTGTGAATATAACTTTGTGAATCTCTAAGTACGTGTCTACTAGTAGTCTATGCAAGCACTACTCTTTTGTCATTTTTACCAATATTAACCAGAAGGCTAGACACCTATCCGTGCGGGTTTTTGGTCTTTCACCAAGGACACACAGGCCAACTTATCATAGTAACCACACCCCCAACCCAGATTCGCTAAGTATTCACCATTTCTCAAAATAATATACATATTTCAATTGTGTAAACATATGAAAATGCTCAATGCGGATGAATGAGAAATAGTTTTTATTCTCCTAGTTCTCATGCAATTTCTACAATAATCGTAGCTATCCTCCACCGATAGCCCAAAACAGATATCCCTAAATAGATAAAATAAAAATAATTTGCATAAAGGTAAACCTCCCAAATTCCAAGATGTGAGTGGTAATACATACCCTACTCCACCCTCTTCATTAATAACAATTAAATTCTATGTTTCCAACATCAATACTAGTATTTATACAAAATCAACAATTAGGGAACCCCCTCCCCTATAGCGATCCTGGTTTTCCCTTCATTTTTTATTTTTATTTTTTTTAATTGTATTCCGAACTCGGTTCCGTAGATGTGTTGTTGTCTTATTCCCGTTTCCATCCTTTACTCTTTGTATATATACAATGTATAGAAGACTAATGCTAATACATTGAATGTGATGGATTTATTATGAATGAATCTTAGAGATGCATTATGTATCTATTATGAATATGTAAGATACATTAATTTATATAATGAATTCATTAATATAGAGGATGCATTATGTATCATGAATGTATGAGATACATTAATCAATTTAATGAAGTTCATTGAATGAATAACTTGAGAGTTTCTCTCTCTCCCTGCACACCTTCTCTCTTGGTTTTCATCTCCCTCTAGTGTAAATCTATACTAAGTCCTTTGTAAGAAAGGTAGAGTCGGTTGAGGGCTTCTTTTTAATCTGAAAGTTTGGTGATTTGGAGCACTTTGGTTTTTGGCCTTCATCTTCTCCACTGGAGTTCTCCATTTGAGGTAGGGATTCTCCTTGTTTCTTTTCAATACTTCGTCTATAGATAGACATGTGGTAGTTTTTGTATTGCATAAAAATTGTATCATGTTGGATTTGTGAAAATCATGGGATTGAACCTTGGGTTGGTTGTTGAATTTGGGTTTATTATCATTAGTTGTGGTTTGGGCTAATTGGAGTGTTAATTAGCATGTGGTTGTTGAAAGGAGAGGAAACCCAATTTTTTAATTGATTTAATAAATTAATTGAGGGGTTTGATCTTTGGGCAAATACTTAGGTATTTTGAGTCTTAATGGTGGTTATTGTGGTTTGTTGATGTTAATTGCACCTTTTTGGTCAATATTGAGAAAGAGGAAGGAAAAACCTTAATTTATTGATTATGACTTAATTTGCATAATTAGTTCGAAATGGCTTTGAAAAGAATGTAGTGAATTAAAATGAGTTATGGCATGTGTCCATGGGAATGATTTTGTGAAAACAAAGGAAGTGGAATTCATTTTGTGAAATGGGAAAGGTATTTTGAAACAAGTATAAGAAAAGTGGAATGTTGTATCTTGAGTGTTGAACACACTTGTGTGGGGGTATAGCTTTAACTACCATGTTCATGTTGTTGCTGAGTTTTGTAATCTCATATTAGTTGGGTCTGTTAATAGATGTACAATATGCATGCATCTAGAGATTTTGTCTTGGTCATCGATGGAGGATGATCTGATTCGTTGAATTGTTGTGTATGTATTACACCATTGTTGATTGAACATCGTATGTGATGAAATGCTAAATTACATTATATTTGTATACTGGTTGGGGAGAAGAGAGGGGTTGTACTCCAGTGTGTGTGAGAAGATAGGGGATGGACTCCACACACCTATGTGTTCATATATATATACTTAGCGCTTATAATCTATAGCGACCCCGGTCCTTTCCCAGTTGATGTTTGTATCCGGACTTAGGTTCCGTAGATTCTATCTTTGTGTAATGGTTGTTGTCGTCCTATATTTTCTTATTTGGGTTATAGGATGTTTTGGGCAGGTTGATTGCAGGTTGGTTGAGTTTAGAAACCAAGTGTTGATGTTCAGTTTTTGGCTTGTCCGCTCGAGCGGGGAGTTTAACGCCGCGGCGGACTTGTTGTTCCTTGTCCGCTCGAGCGGGGGTTTTGGCGCCGAGAAAAAACACCCATCCAAAGATTTCTTCTGCGAGGTTGTACGCCGGCGGGAGTTGGGCCGCTCGAGCGGGAGTTCAGGAGTGTCCGCCAGCGGGTTTGTCCGCCGGCGGGCGTCGGGTATAAAATCGTGTTTTTGACGTTTTAAAGCAGTTTTTCATCCTCTTTTCAGATTCCAAACCCTAGATTACGAGTTCTCTCTCTCCCAACTCATCTTCTCTCTTAGGATTGATCTATCTAGAGTGTATTTCTACCCTAGTTTCTTCATTAAAAAGGTAGAGTGAATCGAGGGCTTTCATTTAATCTGAACAGTTTTGGATTTGGAGCACTTTGGAATTTGGGCATCATCTTCATCTTCTTCTTTTTGGGTTCTTGCTTCGAGGTAGGGATTTCCTACTCCATTTATACGCTTTAATCCTAAGTGTTGGTATTTTGGTATGTGGGGGTAGTTTGGTAATTTTGGGAGAAACCTTAGGGTTTTAGCTTAGATTAATTTGTATAATTAATTTAAGGAAAAAATGTGGAATTGGGTTTAATTCATGAAGTTGGGGAAATTATGAGATTAATGATATAGTTGGGTAGTTTAAATACTTGCCTATGAGGATGTTGATTTTACGTTTATTGTTGTATTTATTTCTTGTTTAGAAATAACTGTTTTGGGCTATCGGTGGAGGATAGTCGTGATTGCTGTAGACCTTGCATGTGGCTTAGGTATAACTGGAATTAAGTCACTTATGTTGACTGTTGAATTAATACAGAACATTACTTGTATTGATTATGTGTTGTATATGGCAATTGTGTGTTTCATTGCATATGCATGTTGTTTGGAGGAGATAGGGGATGAACTCCACGGTTTAGGGGAAGATAGGGGATGCACCTCTAAACCGGATTTGTTGGGAGGAGATAGGGGATGGACTCCAGTTGCACCACTCATATGTATGCTTATTGATAATAGCAATATTGCTATTTGTTGTTGATATGATACATCATTATGATGTGTATCAGTTGGAAGTATGGAAGTGTTGTGGTTTGAGCTTTAGTCTCATTTATTTTGTGACATCTGGATCACTATCGTAGCTGGCCAGGTTCTGAGCCATAATGATATAGTTGGAAAGTTGAATAATTATTGGAAAGTGAAAGGTGTCATAGACATTATGTCATAGACAATGTACACATTCGTGTCATGAAATTGGAAATTGATTATCTTGTGTTAACCATGTATCGAATGCTAACGCTTTAGTTAATTCTTATGCTTGGTTTAGTATTTTTCTACTGGGCTGTGGCTCACCCTATATGGGAACTTCATTTTCAGGTTCAGGTGGTTCACTACCTCCAAGGACTTAGCTTGTGAGGATTTGGACTCGAAGACTTGTTTTACTTGTTTTAGTTGTTTTAGTTGAATTATGTAAACATTCAAGCCCAGGGCTTTATCTGTTTGAGTTAGAACTCATGAAGTTGTGTCCAAGTGTTGGCTTGGCAAGATGTAAGCCCGTAGGGCATTTATTTTGATGTTTTATTCCGTAATACTCTGATGATTTAAATAATATAATGTTTTTCTTTTAATATTGCATGCCTTGTTTTATATTTAATGGGTTTGATTTTGAGGGCGTTACATAATCAGAGGTATCATACCCTTCCAGCTAGCGCTTGGAGAACTGACGCGCTGATAATCTAAGGTACCATACCCTTCCAGCTAGCGCCTGGTAAACTGGTAGATTGTTGTGAGAAGTGTATCTTTGGCTTACTATGCATATAGCTAGTAGAGCAAAGTTGTGTTGTTATTGTTTCAGTGTATCTGGAAACATTGTGGATTGTATTGGTTACAGTGTTGGAGGGCTGAGTTGCCTCATTGAATTATTTTATGCATGTAATTGAGTTGTTATCTCCCTTTTTATAGAGGTGTGCATGTATAACTATGATAGAATTGGGATTGAACTAAAATGCCCTTTTGTCTTTTGGAAGTGTGAAGAAAACTGAACATTTTTGAAATATGTTTTGAAAAGGCACATTTGTTGTATGTGTGAAAAATGGAAAAGAGTAGTGGTCTTAGTGAATTTATCTCCTAAGTAATTGTTTATGTATGAAAGAGTGAGAAGGGGGGGTAATGAATGAAAGGAAAGGAAAGATGAATCATTTATAGCGTCAAATGAAATGGTTGTTTTCGAAAAAGGTTCATACATATATATATATATATATATATATATTTTTGTATTAAACTGTCACATTACTATTCTAGTACGAGAATGAGAGTTCATGATCATAGCTATCTGTAAGTTGTTATTGTTGAGGACCATGTTGAGATCTCTACTGGACTATATGTTCATCCCACGTTGTTGAATCTTTTTCAGGTGATAGCCAGGATGTGCTACAAGGTTTTGGATCTTCTTATTTGCTGGCCACGGGGCCTCTTTTGTGTTGGCGGAATGCCATTTATGTAAAAGGGTTATTCCCTTCTTCTTGACTTTTAATGATGTAAGCCCAAGGGCAATTTATTTAGTTTACTCATGTTGTATTTACTTGCATACGAATGAGAACAATGTTATTCACTTCTACGAGTTGAATATACGAGTTTATTTCCACATGTTATCTCTGAAATGGAATTAAGTAAATGAAATTGGTAATACTTCGAGTAATAAAAATTGGGGCGTGACATCCCCCCTTCTTCTTTTCTTTCAAAACCAATTTCAAATATCAAAACCAACCATTTTGTTACCTTTACATCTCATTTCCAATCCTATAATCATTTCCATGAAACCATTTGAAAACCCCTCCTTTTAATTTAGAACCAAAACCCAACATTATTCAAAAGTCCATTTCTTTCACATGGTGGTTTTATAAAACAAATAGCTAAGTTAAAACCTATAAGGAGGTGTGAAGAAACCCTACGTCAAGCTTAGAAGGGTGAAAGAGAAGAACTTAGAAAAACTTAATGTCAACGAAATCACAAACTACTCGGATCAAAGGGAAGCTCTTGACGCGATCTACACTTTATCTCAAAGGATCAAGATGAGAAAACACCTCTAGTTGAGTAGATCTAATGATTTAAGTGAGAGAAAGTGAATTTTGAGAGAGAGAGAGAGAGAGAGAGAGAGAGAGAGAGAGAGAGTTGCGAGTAAGAGGGGGAAAAGGGAAGCAACTAACGAGAGAGAAGTATCTTTGGGTCTATTTATAGTGACTATGTATTAATAGAATAGTAGCTCCAAGGTCAAATGAAAGGAATATGTCAAAATCCCCAAAAAGTAGGGCCCAAGCTGAATAAAATCTAGAAAAAAAGTCACAAGGGTCGACTCTCGCAACAGCAGTGTTGACGCTCAAGAAGAAAAGCTATGACACTTGTGTTTGGCAGCAGATAAGGTGTCGACCCTCGGACCAGAGGTGTCGACACTAAATTTCAGAAGATAAACCCAAATCCTGTAATAGACAAGGGTCGACACCTTCCAGATTGGTGTTGACCCCAAAGGCCAACAAAAAAAGGCATGTGTCGACACCACCAAAGGCTAGTGTCGACCCTAAATTTCAGTAATGGTCTAGGAACCCAGCAGCAAGATGGTGTCAACACCACCAAGGCCAGTGTCGACCCTTGGACCAGGACAAGACAAGGAAAAAGAGGCAGTGTTGAAATCAACAAGGATGGTGTCGACCCCTGAAACCAAAACCAAACATGAAGAGAAAGAAACGACCATCATGAATATGGTTTCTTGGATTCAAAAGCATTAAATGGGTCGAGTCCAACCAGAATCTCTATAACCTCCCCTCTTTAAGGAATTTCATCCCTGAAATTTTAAGTCAACATTAAAATCAGGTTTAAACTAGTTACAAACATAGTAGCAAGTCAAATCACTACCATGACCCATCCACCGATCAATCACTTCCATGACAAGGATAACCAAATTCTCAAAAATGAATATACAATTCATGTTTCCAAACATACACAAGTTTATATTATGTTAACATAACAAATGTTTAATACGTGTTTAAATATTAACAAATAGGTCAGGATACTTCCCACGGACTTCCAATTCACGCTCCCAAGTGGCTTCCTCAACCCCGTGGAATTGTCTTGCCACGCAAGACTTGGTCTCGAGTATCCAAAACTCTAACCGGTTTCTCCTCAAATGAGGCATCCTCAACTACTTCTAACTCAGCCCAATCCAACACATGTGATGGATCTGATTCATACTTTCGAAGCATACAGATATGAAATACGTCATGAATCCTGGAAAAGTTGTGGCGGCAAGGCCACACAATAAGCTACCTCCCCAATCCGCTCTAGGATCTCAAAAGGTTCGATAAATCTAGAAGACAACTTCCCACTTTTCCCAAACCACATCAAACCCACTTAGGAGATATCTTCAAAAAGACGTGATCTCCTACCTCAAAGGATAACAGTCTCCTCCTATGGTCGGCATAGCTCTTCTGACGACTCTAAGCCGTAACTAACCTCTTACGAATAAGCGCAACCTCATACGAATAAGCACAACTATCATAGGTGCATCACCCACCTTGGCCCAACATACGGGTGATCTACACGGTCGGCCATACAAGCCGTCAAATCTCGACTAGAAGCTATTGTTGTAAGAAAACTCCACCAAAGGTAAGTACCTCTCCCACAACCCCTTCAAGTCAAGGACACAACCTCAAAGCATATCCTCTAGGATCTAAATGGTACGCTCTAACTGCCCGTCAGTCTAAGGATGATAGGCGATGCTAAAAGTCAGCTTAGTGTCCAAGGCATTCTGTAGGCTCTGCCACAACCAAGCCATGAAACATGGATCTCTATCCGAAACAATAGTCACTGGGACCCCGTGAAGTCAAACTATGTCCCTAATGTAAAGATTGACAAGATAATCTACCGAGTCACTCGTGCGCATAGGTACAAAGTGTACTGACTTAGTTAACCGATCTACTACCACCCAAATGGCACCATTACCTCATTGAGTCCTCGAAAGACCCATAACCAAATCCATCATGACGTGCTCCCACTTCTATTCGGCTATAGGCAAGGGTTGCAACAAACCCGCTGGTCTATGATGTTCGGCTTTCACTTGCTGACAAGTAAGACACTTCGATATAAACACGGCTATGTCCTTCTTCATACCCTTCCACCAAAACTGGCGGCTAAGATCGCGATACATCTTTGTGCCTCCCGGGTGCACTGCAAGGTGTGAATGGTGAAACTCTCGAAGCACTTTCTCTCAACAAGACTCCAGCACAAAAAGACGGTCAAGGCATCTAACACTCAAGTTAGAATACACGTTCAAGCCCTTCTCTACCTTTCCACTGGAGATCTTCTCCCAGAGGGTTTCTACCTCAAGATCACCTTTTTGTTCTTCTATGACTCAGTTCACAAGAGTACATTGTGCAACTATTGTAAACAAAGAAGCTGACTTGACAAACTCCCCAAGATGCAAGTCAAACTCGCCAATAGCACCCAACATCTCCCATTTCCAGATGGCAATACTAGCTACACTCCTAAAGGACTTCCTACTAAAGGTGTCGCCCACTACATTAGCCTTTCCGAGATGATACTACAACTCAAAGTCGCAGTCCTACATAAATTCCATCCACATTCTTTGCCTCAAATTCAAATCTTTATGCAAAAACAGATATTTCAAACTCTTGTGATCGGAGAATACCTCAAATTTCTCACCATACAAGTAATGTCTCCAAATCTTCAAGGAAAAGATCACAGCTGCCAACTTTAGGTCATGGGTAGGATAGTTTCTCTCGTGGGTTTTCAACTGCCGTGAGCCATAAGCTACTACTTTCCCCTCTAGCATCAAGACACAGCCTAAACCCTTTCGTGACACATCACAATACACGAAATAGCCCAAGCCCCTTATAGTGACCCTAGCCTTGAACCGACACTTGTTGTATTCCAAACTCGAGTTTCTTGGCTTAGTGTTATTGTTTATCTTGTTTTTCCCTTGTTTTACCTTGCGTTGGTCTTTTTGTTGGTTGTGGTTGTGTTTGGGATAGGTTGGTAGCTTGTTTTTCAAACTCTTGTTGCCCAGATTTTTAGTCCTCTGCTCAAGCGACACTTCTTGCCCTCGAGCAGGATTCGCAAACTCTCAATACTTTTGCAGGTCTGCAAAACTATTGGGAGGAGGTTTTCTATGCTCAAGTGGCGTTTTCTACACTCAAGTGGCATTTCCTATGCTCAAGCAGGTGGACGCTCGAGCTGCCTTTCTTGCGCTCGAGTGATAGTCTGTTATCTGTAAAACTACTGAATGTGTGTTTTCTACACTCGAGTGTCATTTCTTGCGCTCGAGCGGTGAGCATCTTCTTCATTGTGTCTTGGCGCTCGAGCGGAACCACTTTTTGTGTCTAATGCTCGAGCGTCACTTCTTGCTCTCGAGCGGACTGTGTGTATATCAGATTCTGATAGTGACTTTTTACATCGCTTTCTCGGATCTAATCTCCTCTAAACCATAACGTTGAGACCCTTTCTTTCTAAAACACTCTATATCTCTACATTTTCACCTAGATCTATTGAGTCTTACACCCTAGTGCTTTTGGGAAAAAGGTAGAGCACATCAAGAGCTTCATCTTGATCCGAATAAAGCTTGGTTTCGGCATCTTTGAAGTTCTCCATCTCCCCCTTTGGTCTTCTAAGTTTGAGATAGGGACTCTCTACTCTCTCTATGAATTTTAACTTGGTTATTTTCTTGATGTGTAAGGAACATTGGGTTTTCAGATGATTTTAACAAACCTATGGTTTGGGGTTTAGATTTAAAAAAAAGGTTTTACAAAGAGTGTCTTGGAAAGGATCATGGGAATGAATATGAATTTATATTGTGTTAAAATGGATGATTTGGTGGTTGAAATGAGATTGGAAGGAAAATGGGGTTTTGCCCTAAAATGTTCAAATAATCATTTTGTATTAATGATGAAATTGGGAATGAGAATTCGAAATTAGATTAATGTTTATATAAATGGCAGAGTGCGATGTGTATCATCTTCCATTTATGGAAATTTGAATAATTTATCTATTGAGAAATTGTATATTTGTTTAGAAATATCTGTTTTGGGCTATTGGTGGAGGATAGCCATGATTGTTGTAGAAATTGCATGATGATTAGGTGAATTGAAACTAATCTTACATTGATTGTCATTAAATATGACCATGTTTTTAATACATTGTATATGTATGATATTTGGGAGGAGAAATGTGATGTACTCCATGTGTGAGAGGAGAAAGGGGCTGGACTCCATTAAATTAAGTTGGCTTGTGTGTCCTAGGTGCAAGTCCCAAAAACCGCGCGTATACATGGGTGCCAATTCCCGTAGATGAAATGTTCATAAAATGGAAAATTGAAGTATTTGTGTGTATTGGTTGTGTAGTAACCACTGAGTTGTAGTCTCAATTGGGTTGTTTGGATAATAATGGGTGTAACTCATGAATTAAGAAGATATGAAACAACATGAAACGAATTGATATTAAATGGGCTAAGATATAATATGTGGCATAGTATGACTTTAGAGAAAGAATTGTAAAGGATCCTATCATTAAACCATGACCATGTGCATCATATTTATAATTTTGTTAAAGTTCATATATTGTGTTAGACTGTTTCTGCTGGGCTTTGGCTCACCCTATTTGGGAAAAACTATTTTCAAGTGCTAGTGATATGCCTCCGCTTAGAACCTTAGCATGTGAGGATTGTAGAGCAGAGAGGTCACCTTTACTTATTTTGTATTTACTTTCTTTTAAGCCTAGGGCTTTATTTGTATTGGACTAGTCTCACTTTTGTTGTAACCAAGCCAAGACTTGGAAAAATGTAAGCTTTTAGGGCATTTAAGTATCTATTTAACTTTCATTTCTCATTACCACTTGTTGCACATGCTGTAGATTCTTGATGAACTGTTTATGACTCTATATCGCATGTGTCACTTTTGTATAACAATCCAAATTAATGAAAGTTTATTATTTCCATTATGTTGTCTTGTGTTAATTTGTAATTGGGATCAGATTATTGTAATTATGTCGGGCGTCACAACTTGGTATCGGAGCATACTGAGTTTGAATACTTTGAGTATGTGGGAAATGGTTCTTACCAGAATGGGTTTGTCTCGCTTAGCTAAGACATTAGTGTGTATTGTACGCTTATGTGATAACATGCTTATATGACTATATGGGTATGAGATTTAGTTCCTAAGATATTGATTGGCTCTACGGGTTTCTGGAAGTCCTATTGGAAGAGCATTTAATCACTGTTGTTTCTAATTGGAACTTTGGTGACGCCACGGGACGGTCATTATCTAGGAAGGAAATCTGTTTGGGCATATGAGATTGTGTGCTTATGTGGAGTGAATTATTGTTGTCCATTGTATTAAGACGCGAGTGAGTTAGCTTCAGCACATTTGTAAATGTGCTAATCTCTTTTGTTACCTTCATTAGGATGTCAGGACATGGTCTTGGTGGTGGGTGTGGTAGGCCTAGGTGGCAAGAGATGCCGATACTGGATGATATTCCGGCACAGGATGAGGGAGTTGGTCAAGCCAACGTGGCTGAACTAGAGGGTCAACAGGCCATGGGTGCCTTAGCCTGTGAAATGGCCAAAGCATTGCTGGAATCCATGGATATTCTTAGGGTTGGGAATCAAGTCCAGGCACAAGTAGTTGAAGCAGGGCCATCCTTTATGAAGAGAGTTTTTCTGGTCAAATTCGGATGAGTTTCTGGGTGATCCAAAGGAGCCATTGAAGGCAAACGAGTGGCTAGAGAAAATAGTGAAGACGTTCGAGATGCTTGGCATCAAGGATGACCAGCTGAGAGTGACATTGTCATCCTTTCAGTTGAAGGAAGATGCGGGTGTAGACGTCCCCGAACGTCCCGTGGGGGAAATCCCCTCGTTTTGTTCATTTGGGCTCACTACAGTTCAGGACTCAATGTCATGGTCCTGTATCTAATCTCGCAGAGTGCAATGCAAGACCGATGAATCATCAAAGAGTCCAAATCCAGCAAATCATTTTTGGAAACAGATTTTTTTTTGAAAGAAGTGCCAAACATGGACTGCTTTGCTAGATACAGAGTCGCCACCTAAATATTTATTTTTGGGGAATTTAGGAAACCCTGACTCGTTGCCTAAGGCCACGTGTCCGTCATCACCAAAGTTGCCTCGGCTCGGGAACGTGGGTACGATTGGGGAAGGTCACTTCGTGAGCACCCCCGCTCGCCCAATCAAAGATCAGCCTCTACTAACCATGATATCTAGTTTTGAAAACATTATGCGTTCTTATTTCGGTTACTTAGCCTAGATTTACTATGTGATGCGCACAGTATACAAGTATAGACTGGATCGCCTGAATTGGAACAAAATATTTCATGTTTGTTTTTAAAAGCGGTTTGCTACTCCCAAGTAGGCTTAAAATGCAAATTTTGCCACCTTCGGGTGGGCTTGGAAAACATGGTTTTGCCACTATCTAGTGGCCTTAAAACTCACAGTCGATGCATTATTCTAATTCAGATAATCCAACCTTCACCCACAGGCATTCAGGCAGTTATATCACATAAGCAAATAGCCTCATGGTAAGCATGCTAATATGGCAACACTCACACGCATGCAAGATGCTAAAGCATAAGAGCTTACCTAGTATTCCAAGCCAAAACAGAAACTAGTTAGTAATCAAATGCATGATCCTAGTTCATGTTAAGATGGCTAATGCAACACATACAGAATGCAACTAGAATAGGCTCGGCTAATCTAAGAATGGCATGTGAAATGCGACAACTCGATACACGTATTCAAGTTGGAATGGAAATACTATGCAGTTAGTATGATGCGCCGAACTCGGTGCATGCAATACAGATGAATGGATGCAAAACATGCGAGCATAAGGGTGCTAATTTAAACATGCCCTAATCTAACCAATGAAAGCGGATAAATAAAAGGGAGAAAGACGTGGGGTTGGAAGACATACACACACCCACGCACACTTATTACACAATTGCCCTCGCTCGGAGGGTCCAAATAATAATACAAACCGAATAAATAATTAACTATCCTAGCTAATTAAATATTACAAAACCTTAATTAATTAATCAAATTAACTAAGCTATGGAAAGCAGTAAAAGGGCCTCGGGAAGAGGGGTGCATGCATGCTCGGATTGGCTTCGTCCAGAAATCCCTTGCCATGACACATGTTGCCTCTGTTTGCACTGCCCTGCTCCTCTGAAAATTATGCAAGTTTCCAGAACCCTTCTAATCCACCTCATGGATGCTATGAGAGGCCATCGGCCGAGAGGGATGGCCATCAGCCACTGGAAAATGGTCATCGACCAGTTGTGAGGATATCGGCTAAGTATGAATGGCCGGCCGGCACTGAATGTGGTCGGTCGGCCATGTCTTCCTGCAGAATCCTGTTTGACAGCAGCAGAGGACAGACAGAGCATGGCAAAGCATTTTCAAAGCAATGTTTGCACCACCACCCTCCCTATCATGTTTAAGACTCAAGGGAGTATGGTACTCGACCCTCGGGCCACCAATCACGCATTTCCATGCATGATGGCCCAAAAGGCCAAGTGTGCAATTTCAATGTAAAATGAAATGCACATAAAACATACAAAGGGGCCCCAACCTCCATCATGTTTGATCAAGAGGGATGGGATGCATGCACAATGCTATGCAACCTAAGCATGCATACAAGCTAATGCAACATGAGCATGCAAGCAAGATAATGCAATAGGCATACAACTTAAGCAAGTAAACCTGCAAGGCATGAAACAACAATGTCAATGACAAACATGCACCGACATGTGTCCTAACAAGTATGCAAGATGGATGAACATGCAACATGTCAATAGGCTTATAACCTAAACGATGCAACCATACATGACACACAACAATAGGCAAAATGGAGCAAGCATGCAACAACATGCAAGGATGGTCTTAAACCGAAATGGGCAGCTCTCAAATAGGCCCAAATCAGCGGCCAAAATGATGCAACAAAGGCATGAAAACACACACACAAGCATGCATGCACAAGGGCCTAAACATGGAGCATAAGCCATCAACTCTTCAAAGCATGAAAGGGATGGAAAATGCAAGTATGCAAGCATGGAACATGGACTAAAATATGGTCTCCAATGATGCCAAATCATGAGAACAAGCCAAGTAAAGCATGCTAGTGACCCATACACCCAAGGCTAGTAAGCTAAAATGCAAGACGGCTATACAAATCGTGGCAAACATGATCAAAACAACCAAAACCAGACCTTAAGCATGGCAAAAAAAAAAATGCTAAAACCCTCTTGGAACCTAACCAAAATCATGCTAAAATGTCATCTCACAACATGATGCATGTTAGGCCAAAACATGGGATTACAAGGCAAGCATATGATGCATGCAAGAGACCATTAAACCAAGAAAAAACAGATCTAAGGCATGCCAAAATATGACCAAATACCCACTGAAATGTGTCCAATACATGCAAGAATGAGGTGCTCCTTTGAAAAGCTATGAAGGGGGTTGCTCTAAACATGCAAGAGGCAAGCAAAAGGGCACCAAACCACCTATGGACAGAGATTATATAGGTCCTAAACACCACCAAAAAGGGCCTGAAACAAGCCTTCAAATGATCTAAACATAATCCCCTTTGTAAGGCAAAAAATGCCAACAAATAAGACGACAAGGGAGGGGGTCACCCCTCTCTGATTTAGGCCCTCAAAACAGCAAGCCTACCACTGAAATCCACTGGATTTCATTGGCTAGGAGGCCAAGCAAAGACTAATACAAAGGCTTCAAGGTATGGCACAAAACAAGGCCGAAACAAGCATGCAAGAGGGTAGACGACCCCCAACAGTAAAATGATCTAAATAAACATCAAAAGGGCCTCAAAACAAGACTTTTTTCAGTTTATGACAAAGCTCAAATATGCTTTCAAGTATGGCTAAGATATGGATCAAAATAAAGCCTTAAAAGGGAGATGAAGCATATAAGGGGGTAGATGACCTCTAATAGAAGAATGTCCTTAAACAAACTTCAAGAGGAGCTCAAAATAAGACCTTTTCCAGTTTATGACAAAGCTCAAAAATGCTTGCAAGTATGACTAAGCTATGAAGCAAGATAAGCCTTAAAAAGGGAGATGAGTGTGTTACCCTTGTAGCCAAGAACTCCAGCAGCCTTTGGTCCCAAAAACTAGTCCCTTAGCCTCTGAAAACAAGCTCCAAGATTCTTGGATGAATGATGGAGAGGTTAGGTTATGAGGTGTAGGGTAATGGAGCCAAGAACCTTACACTTTGAAGCTAGAAGGGAGAGATACAAAGGGAGAGAGTGTGTGTATGCCTCTGGAATTTCAGAACCATGGGAAAGGAGAGAGGAGCCTTCCTTTATAGAGCCAAGGGACTAAAGCTTCTCTTAGAAGCTTTAAACTAAGAGCAAAGATCCTCCATACACGTGTATGGAGGATCCAGTCTGTGCCCTCCAGCTGGCACAGCTGGCATCCATTCAATTTGTAGAATACATCGGAAGGTTGTCGACCAACAAAAATGGTCGGTTGGCTACTATAAATGGTCGGCCTGCTACTTATTTGGTCGGCCAACTATTTTGACTGGCCGACCAGCTAAATTGATGGCCGGTAGGTGGCTGCCAAAGTCAAAAAGTGGTTGGTGGGTGTCCAGATTGAAGCCCCAGAAGTTAGCTTTCCAATGGCACAAACCTTGCATTAAAATTTCTCCTGTGCAAAAAGTTATACTCGTTTTGATGAAGCCGCGTAGATTCGATCCAACTGGATTGATCCCCTACTTCAACCAACCATATCTCCCCCACCCAGACTTGGCTTTAGGAGATTCTTAAGTGAAAAATGAAGCCTCGGAAGTAAGCTTTCCAATGGTGGTGGCCTCATAGCTAAAATCCAAGTATGCAGATGAATAAGCCCGATTCAGCGAGGGCTGTTCGACTCTCTTCTACTCGGATTCATGCCGAACTTCTCCCAAACTAGTTTTCTTCTCTCCTTTCCTCTTTTCTTCAACTCCAAACCCCTAAACAAAGTTTTTTGAAAGATTTTTCAAAGATTTCATCTCTCTTTCATTCATCTCCACTTTGTCCTTGCTCGGTTTACTGAAAAGCGCAACATTTACCGAAATGCGAGCGTCAGAACATCGTAGGAACTTTATTTTAAAAACTTTTTGGAAGAGAGGGTTTTAAGATCTAAAATATTTTGATCAAGATTGTTTTGGTCGAAAAGGGGTATGAAGTTGGGATTTGACTCTCTCATTGCTGAAGAATTTGAACCTTTGCCCTGCACACCTTTTACCACCAAGTAAACCATCAATAACGCCCAAGTCTTAAGGGCGGTCAAAAATGGGATGTCTACAGCGGGTCAGTGGTGGAAGTATGCACGTGGGCACATTGGAGTAACTTGGGAGGCATTCATCAACGTCTTCCAGGATAAGTACTTGCCTTCCACAGTTAGGGAGAAGTTGAGAGACTAGTTCTCTAAGTTGGTGTAGTTGAACACACCAATAGCCAAGTTTAAGGAAACCTTCACTAGCCTCTCTAGGTTTGCACAGAAGTTAGTAGCGACAAAGGAGCGCCGTTGTCTGGAGTTTGAGAAGAGGTTGAGGACCGGACTCATGTTTCGAGTGGCCAGGTCAATGATTTGGGATTATGGACGCCTTGTGGAGGTGGGGACCCATATTGAGACCATTATACAAGCTGAGGAGGAGAGGATGAGGGGCTCTAGGAGGAGTCAAGAGGTTTACGATGACAGGAAGAGGCAGAAGGGTTCTAACCCACAGTAGTCCCACGGTGCACAGTCGAGGTCTACCTTTCCAGTGCCAAGTTCGGGCTCTGGGAGAGGTGGTTAGGGGGATTTCACTTGTTTCAAATGTAGCCAATTGGGTCACAAGTCTCCAGCTTGTCCGCAGAGAGGAGGAGGGCAGCAATCTGCACAGTCTTCGGCTCGTTCTTAGAGCCAGAGTCAGGGGAGAGGGCAGCCACTCACTTGTTATCAGTGTGGGCAAGCGGGGCTTATGAAGAGATTTTGCCCTCAATTGGGTAGCACTCCCAGTGTGTCTGGTTCGAGACAAACATAGAGCCGTCATCCTGTACGGTCAGCACAAGTCTCAAGGGCCAATCAGGGAGCCTCTTCAACTTAGTCAACGCATCAGTCCTAAGCTCTGAGGGGTGAGCAGGTAGATCAGAGGCCTACAGGGAGTGTGTATGTTGTCACCGCGCCAGATCTTGTGCTAGCACCTTCAGTAGTGAGAGGTACCTTCTTGTTTTGTAATTTGGTTGCTAATGTATTGATTGACACGGGTGCATCCCATTCTTTTATCTCGTTTGCATTTGCATCGATTTTGGGGTTAGAGTTGGCTCAGTTAAAATCTCCTACTTGTGTGGTGTCACCTATTGGGGATGAAATGGTTTTGAAGTAGGGGTGTCGAGGTTGCGACATAGAGGTTGCCGCTCGCCGACTACCTTTTTCATTTGTGTTGATAGATATGTCTTGTTTTGATGTTATTTTGGGTATGGACTGGTTGTCTTCATGTCGGGCTATTATAGATTGCTACCATCAGAGGATTACTGTAATGACCCCAAAATCTGTAGAGGAAGTCATCCTTATTTAATTAGGGGTTAATGTGTGTTAATTTGTTAAAACTGGAATTGATGACCTTTACTGTAATGATCTGAAATTTTTCTCTCCGCTCGAGCGGGGGAGTTGACGCTCGGGCGGACTTTTGAGGTTTCAGAATTTTGCGATACCTCGAGATTCTGGCAGTTGTGATTTTCCGATCGAGCGGGGGAGTAGACGCTCGAGCGGACTGCTTTGTTGGTCTGCACGCTCGAGCGCAGGGTTGGGCGCTCGAGCAGGTTGCCTGGTTAAGTTTGAATTTCTGAGGCACGTGGGTTCGTTTTTGGACATTTTTATTAGTGTATTTGGAACCTTCTTATTTTATTTTGGGGTATTGATTGAGGTGGTAATATGATGGTGAGGTAAGATTGGACCAAAAGCTCTAATTGGAATAATTTGTCTATGATCAGCAGCCACTCTTTTGCCCTTTTCTTTTTCCACAGTTTGAATTTGGATGTGAGGTTAGAACCATTGGAAAGCTTATTTTTGGGGCTTCAATTTGGACACAAGAACGACCTAAAACGGAGTCCGGATGGAAGAGTTATACTTGTTCAAAATTTCGAAATCTGTGCTGGGAGCAGGTCTGCTCGAGCGGGAATAAGGACGCTCGAGCGGGAATAGCGGGTACAGCAGCTTTAAATCGGGATTTTGAGATCATTTCTTACATTTTTCTTTTTCGCTCTTCTTTCCTTTGTCTTAGGGCCGAAAACCCTAGGTCCTTGATCCCCAAAACCTTTCATTTCCCTTAGTTTAGATCAAGATCACCCATCAAGAAGTGAAGAAGCTTGAAGATTATTGTGTTCTACCGATTGCAATTTCGAGATTTTGGAGGATTCTTCTCAATCTTGCTCCTTTGCTTGATTCTTGAGGTAAGGGTCCCTATTCCCTTTCAATATTTGTATTCATGGATGAATTTGTGATATTATGAGTATATAAATGCAAAATCTATGGTTTTGAGCATATTGTGTCAAACTTGAGATTTGGGGGTTTAGGGTTTGAAATGTTGGGAATGCAATTGCTTGGTTTAGGTGATGGAGTATGAACTTTAGACTTGTAATCAATGAGAAAATTGGAACAATAAGTAATGGTTTGGGGAATTTGGATTTTCTTGAAATCCTTTATTTACTTGAAAACCCTAGGTTGATTTATGATGTTAAGCAAAGATTTTGCCCAAATTGGAAGTAGAATCATGAAATTGAGATATTGAATTATATGTGTTCAAGTTTAATTGGAATTTAGAAATGTTTGAAAATTATGTTTACAATTTGCGAATGAACTATGTGATAAACATTGGAATTCATGCTATAATGTAAAGGAGAAATTAAGGAAATAATTTATTAAGGATATGGATGACATGAACTCGGGTGTGGAATGTTGAAATGAGATTCAAGGATTTAATTTGATTTATGTTGAATTGCAAAGTGATGTGTAAATGGGATAAAGAGAATTAAACAAGTTAAGAACGGAATAATTATATGTGACCCGATTTCTATGTGTATTATGAATTATGTAGGGTCAGTTACAGAGGCGGAACAAGCATCTAACCACTGTGAGTAGTAGTACAAAAGTGTATATTTTATCTGTTGTTGATAATTATTGTTACTAATGCTCTGTTCTTCGTAAGTGTTATACGAACATTTATGATAATTGGAAATCAATATGAATTGACATGAACGCTGAAAGGTTCGCGTACATCGGTATGATTTTGGAATCCTTTGTTCTGTTAATGACAAATATTAACCCTTTGTTATTTATAAGCATACTATGTGATTTCTTAAAGGATAAGTGGAACCGATGTTCATCTTGAAGAATCGTAATAATTGGAAAACTATGTGAATTCATATGAATCTGAAGTTATTTTGTTGTGTTACACATGAATACAAAAGTTTAACATCATTATGTGACCACATAAGAATATGAATTATTCTATTTTTGTTAAGCGCACAATAATGACATAATATGACAAGAAAGGCTCTGTTTTCTGATATGTTACGTTATGACTTAATGAATGTTTACAAGTTTACGTATGTTCTAAGTTCAAGTCTGTTACAAGATTACATATGTTATAAGTCAAGAATGTTACAAGTTTATATATATGTGACAAGTTCAAGTATGCACAAGTTTTAGTAAGTTTACAAGTTCAAGTATATACAAGTTTAATATGTTACAAGTTCAAGTATGTTATAAGTTCATGTATGCTACGAGTCCAAGTATGCTATAAGTCTATGCATGTTACAAGTCCAAATATGTTACAAGTATACGCATGTTACAAGTTCACGTATGTTGTAAATTCAAGTATATTTCAAGTATGGTTTATGTATGGTCTCAAGTATATTTCAAGTATGGTTTCAGGTAAATTAAAAGTTCAAGTATGTTTCAAGTATGGTTTCAAGTATATTACAAGTTTAAGGATGTTTCAGGTATGTTTCAAGTATATGTTACAAGTTTAAGTATGCTTTAATGCCAATATGTTTACAAGGGCTTCATGCCATTTTCAAGGGCTTTAATGCCAATATGTTTACAAGGGCTTCATGCCATTTTCAAGGGCTTTAATGCCAATATGTTTACAAGGGCTTCATGCCATTTCAAGGGCTTTATGCCATTACAAGGGCTTTATGCCACATGTTTTCAAGGGCTTTATGCCACTTTCAAGGGCTTTATGCCACATGCTTTCAAGGGCTTCATGCCACTTTCAAGGGCTATATGCCAACTTTCAAGGGCCTTAGTGCCATATGTTTCAAGGGCCTCGTGCCATATGTTTCAAGGGCCTTGTGCCACCACGTTTCAAGGGCTTATAGCCATTATGTTATGATGTTTATGTTGTAGGATTAAGAGCTTATAGCCATTATGTTATGATGTTTATGTTGCAGGATTAAGGGCTTATAACCATTATATTTATGATGTTTATGTTGCAGGATTAAGAGCTTATAGCCATTATGTTTATGATGTTTATGTTGCAGGATTGGGCCTGAGGCCGTCGTGTACTTAGCACAGATTCAGACTAACTATATGAACTATGCATTCTTATATGCATTGATATGTATTATGTTTCAAGTTAGGCATCATTTTATTTATGTATTACTATTCACTGAGCCCGGCTCACTTTCTGTGATGTCTGTTTCTGTAGGTCACCAATCAGGTGGTCAGTCCTAGCCAAGACGCCCGTTTTCTTTTGTCAACCTTCATATGTCTAGGCACTGTAGAAGATGTTGGCTTGTTTAGGGGTGTCCATTTAAGGTTGATGTATTTAACTTTCATGTTTATTTTGTTGTATACGCCCAATCATAGGGCTGGAACTGTAAATGTGCATGTATATGCTCCGAGATATAGTTTGGAACTTTATCTATCCACTATAATGCATGTGATGAATGTGATCCTGGCATGTAGAAGTAGCTCAATGGAGTTTATTTGTTTAATTATTTTCATATTTCGTGCTTCCGTTCAGGCCCCATATGTTATGTATATCAGGTTTCAAGTCTGTTTTGAATAGGTCATGCCCAAACTTTTAGGGGCGAGTTAGGGGCGTGACAGGTGGTATCAGAGCACGAGTTGCTATCTCACACACGAATCCATTGAGCATTAGGATGTCTAGAAAAGACTTAGGCATCCTGCATTAAATTCTTAGTGCATATGAAAGGAAGTGATAGCAACGTAAAAGGCAATCTGTTAACGCTAACGATTATAACCCATGTCCATTGTATATTCTTTGTGCATATTGTGAGTGGTTGTTATGCAAAATATGGAAAGACATGCAGATGGGGTTAAATCAACAGAATTGCGCAGCGGAAGCGTGGTAAGGGTTCAAGCTGATCGGTAAGACAAGGTATATGTCAATAATTAAATAAGATGTATGTTATCGGTTGTTATATGCGGATTGGAAGTTGCTTATCATCTGTTTAGATGAAGTGATTAAACCCTAGGTATGGAATTTCCTAAGACTAAAGAAAATGATATAGTCTCCTTTGTCACAACAATGGTTAGATCTGTAATTTCGTGCACTTACTGCATATGAGTCTTTGGATAAGATGTGTTTGTGTGCTAACTGAAATTGTGTTGAGTACGATTGGCATGATATAGTCTCCCTTGTCACAACAAGTGGGAGAACGTCAGATGGATTTTGTCGTGGGTCTTCCGAGAACTTAACAGGGTAATGATGCCATTTGGGTGGTAGCTGACCGGTTCACTAAGTCGGTGCAGTTTATTCCTATACGCGGAAGTGATTTGGTATATTACCTTGCCAACATGTACATTAGGGACATAGTGAGGTTGCATGGGGTGCTAGTGACGATTGTTTCGGATAGAGATCCACATTTTATAGATCGGTTGTGGCAAAGCTTATAGAATGCCTTGGGCACTAAATTGACTTTTAGCATAGCGTATCACCCTCAGACTGACGGGCAGTTCGAGCGTACTATTCAGATTTTAGAGGATATGCTTCAGGGTTGTGTCCTTGATTTTAAGGGTTCGTGGGAAAAACACTTACCCTTCGTGGAGTTCTCCTATAACAATAGTTTCCAATCGAGTATTGGCATGGCACCATTTGAGGCCTTGTATAGCCAACCGTGTAGATGTCTAGTGTGCTGGGCCTAGGTGGGTGATGCACCTTTTTTGGGTCCGGAGTTGGTTCAAGAAGCGACAAAGAATGTGGGACTTATCCATAAATGGTTAGTTACGACTCAGAGTCACCAGAAATGTTACGTTGACCGTAGGAGGAGACCTTTGTCTTTTGAGGTGGGAGATCATGTTTTTTTGAAGATATCACCTAGGCGGGGTTTGATGAGATTTGGGAAGAGTGGGAAGTTGTTCCCTCGATTTATTGGGCCTTTTGAGAACCTTGAGCGGATTGGGGAGGTAGCTTACCGTTTGGCGTTACTGCCATAGCTTTCCGGAGTTCATGACGTAATTCATATTAGTATGCTTCGGAAGCATGAGCTGGACCCATCGCACGTGTTGGATTGGACTGACTTAGAGGTAGATGAGGATGCCTCATATGAGGAGAGACCGGTGAGGGTCATGGATACCTGGGAACAAGTCTTGCGAGGCAAGACAATTCCCTTTGTGAAGGTATTGTGGAAACATCACAGGGTCGAGGAAGCAACTTGGGAGCGTGAGTCAGAGGTCCGTGAGAAATATCCGGACTTGTTTATTGATGTTTGTGCATGTATTAAATGTTGTTATGTTAATGCAATATCATAACATTATATATGTCGGTTATGTTTTGAGAACATGAATTCAATATAAGTATTGTATATGTTTTGAGAATAGGGGAATATTGTATGTGTTGTATCGCTTTTGGAAACATTGTATGTGTTGTGTAAATTTTGGGAACTTGAGTTATTATAAACATTGTAAATGTTTTGGGAATATACGAATTGTGTTTCAATGTCGGAAATTGTGTATTGGGTTGGTGAAAATGATTGACCAGAGAAAGGGTCATGGCTTTGAAATTAATAGATTATCACTATAGTAAATAGTTAATGATAATTTTGAACTTGATTTGAAATTTCGAGGACAAAATTCTTTAAGGAGGGGGGGAGGTTATAGCGACCCCGGTCTTAAACCGACACTTGTTGTATTCCGGACTCGAGTTTCTTGGCTTAGTGTTGTTGTTTATCTTGTTTTTCCTTTGTTTTACCTTGTGTTGGTCTTTTGGTTGGTTGTGGTTGTATTTGGGACAGGTTGGTAGCTTGTTTTTCAAACTCTTGTTGCCCAGATTTTTAGTCCTCCGATCGAGCGTAAAAAATGCCGCTCGACCGTAGAAAACCTCCTCCCAGTAGTTTTGCAGACTAATGAAAGCTTATTATTTTCATTATGCTGTCTTGTGTTAATTTGTAATTGGGATCGGATTATTGTAATTATGTTAGGAATCACACCCCTCTCCAGAATAATCAACCCTGGAGTAGTGGTAAGTCTAACCTTGAGCTCTTGGAATGACTTTTCACAAGTCTCACTCCACACAAACTTGATTCCCTTCCTCGTCAATTTAGTCACAGGTGAGGCTAGTCTAGAAAAATCCTTCACAAACCGACTGTAATACCTAGCCAACCCCAAGAAGCTACAAATCTCAAAGGCATTCTTAGGTTGTTCCCAGTCTTGCACTGCTTTTATCTTGGAAGAGTCTACCGTCACCCCTTCCCCGGATATCACATGGCCTAAGAACTTAACTTCTTTCAACCAGAATTCACACTTCTCGAACTTAGCATATAACTTGTGGGCTCTAAGCAACTCAAGCACAACTCACAAGTGTTCCTCATGTTTCTCCTCGGGGGGTGAGTAAATCAAGATGTCATCTATGAAGATGACTATAAAGTGGTCTAAGAACTCGCAGAAGATTCTATTCATCAAATCCATAAACAAGGCCGGTGCGTTGGTTAACCCAAAAGGAATTGCTAGGAACTCATAATGGCCATACCGTGTACAGAGTGCTGTTTTCTGGATGTCCACCTCCCTTACCCTCAACTGGTGATAACCCGATCTCAAATCTATTTTAGAAAAGCAACAAGACCCCTTCAACTGGTCAAACAAGTCATCTATACGAGACAATGGGTACTTGTTCTTAATAGTTACTCGGTTCAACTTCTGGTAATCAATATAAAGTCGCAAGGTGTCATCCTTCTTCTTGGCAAAGAGAGCTAGTGCTCCCTAAGGCGATGTACTAGGGCAGATAAAACCTTTATCTAACAATGCTTGGAGTTGAATCTTCAACTCACTCAACTCGGCAGGTGCAAACCTATATGGTGCCATGGAAATCGATAACGTGTCAGGTACTAAGTCAATAGAGAACTCAATCTCGCGGTGAGGTGGTAAACTGGTGAGATCTTCAGGAAAAATGTCTGGGTATTCACAAACTACCCTCAACAAATCAACTCGAGCTTCATCACACTCACTACCTATGAAGTTTGCAAGAAGGCAACTAAGCTCACTCTGACCACGCAGATCATACATTGATGACAAAACTCTATCAGTTCGATCTCCCAAGAAATAAAAACACTCGCCACTCAAAGTACATACAACAACCCTCTGACAGTAACAATCTATGACAGCAAGATATGATGACAACCAATCCATTCCCAATATAACATTAAAACTTGGCATATCAATTAGTACAAATGCAAAAGGAAGTCGACAACTATCGACTTATATCTCACAACCCCAACATCCCTATTCCAACACAATCTCACCCTCAACAGGTGACTCTACACTGAGTGGAGATGCTAACCAAGCCAACTCTAATCACAGTGTCGATGCAAATGTAGATGAAATAAAGGAGTGGGATGCACCTGTATCAATCAACACACTGGCAATAGAATTACACAATAAGAAATTACCTCTCACTACCGAAGGTGCTAGCACTAGATCTAGCGTAGTAATAGCATACACTCGCCCTGTAGGTCCCTACTCCACCTACTCACCCCTCGGAGTATAAGCCTGATGCACAGACTAAGCCGAGAAGGCTCCCTGATTGGCCCTCAAGGCGTGAGCTGACTGTGTAGGTTGATGGCTCTGTGTCTGCCTCTAGTTAGATGCTCCAGATGTGCCACCTGATTGAGGGCAAAACCTTCCCATGTGGCTCACTTTCCCACACTGATAACAAGTAGGCAACTGCCCTCTCCCCTGACTCTGGCTCTGAGAACAAGTCGTCAATGGTGCAGACTGTTACCCTTCTCCCTTCTTCGGGTAAACTATATACTTGTGACCTAGCTGGCCACACTTGAAACGAGTAATCCCTTCCTATCCATCTCTCCCTAACCCAAAACTCGGTACAAGAAAAGTGGACTTAGACTGAGCTCCTTAGGACTATTGTAGAATGGAACTCCTCTGCCTCTTATAGTCCCTCTCTCCCTGAACCTCCTAACTCCGCCTAGAACCCCTCATCTGCTCCTTTTCTGCCTGAACCACAGTCTCTAGATGAGTCACTGCCTCCACAAGGCGCCCGTAGTCCTTAATCATTGACCCGACTGCTTTGAATAAGAGCCCGGTCCTCAACCTTTTCTCGAACCCGATACAGCGGCATTCCTCTGTCTCCACGAGTTCCGGTGCAAACCTCGACAAGCTGGTAAAGGTAGCCTCAAACTCGGTATAGACACCCCATTTTTGACCGACCTTAAAACTCAAATGTCATCGTTTGTGCACACGATGATTGCGCATGTTTGTGCTTGTTTCGAGCGCCCGAAGGTCTCGATTGAGTGCCCTATCTTTGAGCCTCTTAACACTTTGTGTTTTGGCCTTGGTTTTTGGGCCAAACCTTGTTGCCTCTTGCTTGAGGGAGGGGAAGGGCTGCCGGCCACTTGTGGCACTTGCCGGCTACTTTTCTTCCTTGTAGGCCACTTGGAGTGGTCAGCCGGCTAGGGGAGGTGGCACTTGTGGCACTTGTCGGCTGGCTAGGGGAGGTGGCCAGCCGGCCACCTTAACTGGCTGGCGGCCAATCTTTCTCATTTTTAGATATTTTTAGATCTTTTGAGCCAACTGTGGCTCACTGAACTCATCCTCCATACACATGTATGGATGGAAACAAGCTTTTGCTTGCATTGCCTATATAAGGGGAGGTCCCTCCCCCTTTAGAGGGGTTCAGAAATTTGAGGAGCTAAAATCTATCTCTCTCTCTCTAGAATTCTCGTTCTCTCTCTTTATATTGAGCTTAAAAGTGTGTTTTCTTCACATTTTTTCACTACAAAACCGAGTCAAACACCTTCCTTTTGGAGTTGAGGTTTCTTAAGGCTTGTTTGGAGTCCTTTAAAGCTAGTTTTTGGCTCAGAAGTTGTCCTCTTGCTGATGTGCTTCAAGGGTGAGCATATTCTCTTTTTAAGCTTATTTTTGTATACCATATTAGCCACCTTTGCATGCTATTTTAGGCTTGGTTGTTAACTACAAAAAGCTTTGATTTTAAGTGTTAAAAATGTTGGTTTGAGTCCTTGTTGGGGTTAGGGGTGGTCTACCCTCTTTGGTTGCTTATTTGCTAAGTTTTTGTACCACCTTTCAAGGCTATTCAAACTATCTCTTTTTGGCCTTTTAACCACTGAATTCTAGAGGAATTTTAGTGGTGGAAAGTTGATTTTGTGGCCCCAAATGGGAAGGGGTGGTCCCCTCTCCTATTGTCTTGTTTACATGTGTTGATGGCCCACCAAATGAGCATGTGTTTCTACTTCTTTGTGGCTTTGTTCAAGCATGATTTTGTGACTTTTTCGACCTTCCATAACTCTATTTTTTGTTGATTTAGTCATTGGTTGCTTGCATCTTATACTTGTAGTGTAATCCTACTTGTTGGCCTAACATGCTCCATGCTTTATGCCTATCATCCTAGCTTGTGTTAGCTCTATCTCAGCATGTATTTGCCATTATTTTAGCATGCCTTAGCTCTATTTTGAATGGTCTTGGCCATGTGAGACTTGATGTGCGTGGTTGTAGTGTAAAGGCCTTGAATAGCTTTGAGTTCTAAGGACCCTAACATGTTATACTTGTGTTGTTTGCATGATATGTCATCATTTGGCATATGATTTTAGTGCTTGTACCTCTGCCATGCTCTTATATATATCACTCTTTCAATGTGTTTGAAAGTTAAGCTTTGTGCCTTGCTTGCAAGTGAATGAATGAGCATGCATTCCTTGCTTTTTGTGCATAAGTTTTAGTGTGTTTTGGCCACTATTTTGGAGTATCTTAGGTCTGTCCATAGTTAATTTGGCCATTTGAGATTGATGGTGCATGCCTCATGTGTAATGTTCTTCACTTGCTTTAGTGCTCTTGGCCCCCTTTAACATGTCTTGCATGCATTCCTTACATGATTAAGTCTTGTGCATGCTGCTTTAGCATTGAAAGATAAACATGTTGTTTGCATTGCATTGTGTTTAGATCAGACGTTAATCCAAACACAAGAAATGTGAGACGTTTCATACTTGTAGTGATGAAACGTGTCACATTTCTTAGTCGCCAACCCTCTTGATCATGCATGATAGAGGTTGAGGCTCTTTGTCTTGTTTGTGCATTCGCTAACATTGTGCAAACTTGGCTCTTTGGCCAACATGCATTAAGATGCGTGATTGGTGGCTTGAGGGCCGAGTACTATGCTCCTTTAAGCTTGAGAAATGATAAGAAGAGTAGTTGAACACACATTTCCATGCAAATGCATTGTTGTGCCTTTGTTATTCTCTGTTGCAGTAAAAGAGGGATTCTGGAAAGAAAAGTGGCCGACCCACCACTTGCATTGGCCGGTCGGCCAATTGAGGTAGCCTACCGACCAGTTGAGGTGGCCAGCCGGCCACCTGCAGCAAAGTTGTCCAAAATCTTCCTGTTTTGGGGCAGATGCAACCTGGAGGTGTGTTTGATGTTCTGAAATCACCGTGAGTGCAAACAAAGACAACTCATGGCAAGGCAATGCATTTTTCGGGCAAAGCAAAATGAGCATGCATGCTTTCCTTCCCTTGAGGCCATTTTAACTACTTTGCTTAGCTAGTTAATTTGCTGATTTTGTAATTAATTAGTTAATGTATTTAGCTAATTTATTTCATCTTTGTAATATTCTAATTAGCTTAGTATAGCTAGTTTTGATTCGGTTTGTAATTAATTAGCTTAGCATAGTGTAACACGTCCGCGGGGGACCTCGCGCTACAGTTCGGACTCTTCTTTTTGTCGCGGTTCTAAATCTGAACCAAAGAGTCCAACTCTGGCAAATCGTTTGAGAAAACAGATTTTTGAAAAAGTAGTGCCAAACATGGACTGCTTTGCCAGATTACAGAGTCGCCACCTAAATATTTTAAAATGGGAAATTTAGGAAACCCTGACTCGGTGCCAAAGGCCACGTGTCCGTCATAACCAAAGTTGACTTGGCTCGGGAGCTTGGGTACGATCAGGAAGGTCACTATGAGCACCCCTTTCGCCGGTCCAAGACCGGCCTCTACTAACCCGTGATATCCGTTTTGAAAACTTTATGCGTTCTTATTCCGATTATTAGCCTAGAATTACTATGTGATGCGCAACACAAAAGTATAGACTAGATTGCCTAATTCGAAATAAACATTGCATATCCGTTTTGTCTCGAAAAACGTGTTAGTTTTGCTACTTGCAAGTAGGCTAAAATTTGATTTCAACGAGTTGTTCCAACTCAGCAATCCAACCTCCACCCACAGCATTCAAACGGTTTATCATGTAAGCACTTAGCGCATGGCAAGCATCTTGTCATGGTAAACATTCACACGCATGCGATATGCTAAAGCCATAAAACTTACATCGTACTGTGCCAAAACAGTAAACTAGTTAGCAAACATGCATGACCTAGTTCATGTTAAGTGGCTAATGCGACACATACAGGAGTGTAATCTAAACAGGCTCGGCTAACCCTAAACATGGCACATGAGATGCAACAACTATCACGTATTCAATTTGGAATTGAAAGTACGATGCGGTTTGCATGATGTGCCGAGCCCGATGTATGTAAACAAATGCATGAATGCACGCATGTACTGCATAAGGTATGTTAAAATAAACATGCCCTAGTCCATTACCATAAGCAGGTAAATAAAAGGGTTAGAAAGAAATGGGGATTGGAAGACATACACCCACTCACACACACTTATTACATTTTTGCCCTCACTCGGAGGGACCAAAATAATAATACAGACCGAATGAATAATTAACTACCCTAGCTAATTAAATATTACAAATCAACTAAATTAATTAAATAAATTAATTAATCTAATTAAACAGTAAATCGCCTCGGGATGAGGGCCAAAAGCAGCGCGCGCTCGGGACTGGCTCGGAACCGCACTGCCGTGCAAGTGTGCCTCTGTTTCCTCTGCTCTCCTCTTCAGAAAATTACCAAAATCCCAGGAGTGCCTCTCAGAGCACTGGAGATCACCACCGGCTGGGGTAGAACACCACCGGCTGAAGGAGGAGGCTACCGGCACAGAATTGTTCCATCGGCTGGGAAAACACTGCCGGTCGGCACTAAAAAGTGCCGGTCGGCACAAAATGTTCTGCAGATCCTGCAACTCACAGCAGCAGAGGGAAACAACATGCAAGGCAATGCAATTCAAGCCATTTATGCACCAAACACACTCCCTATCATGTTATTGACTCAAGGGGGCATGTGCCTCGGTTCCCGAACCACCAATCGCGCATTTTCATGCATGATGGTCCTAAGAACCAAGAATGCAACTTCACTTTCAAATGCATGCAAAACACATAGGCACAAAAGGGTGCCAAACCTCTATCAAACTCACTTCAAGAGGCTTGGCATGCATGTCAATGTGGTGCAATCCTAAGCATGTTATCTAGGATGCAAGATGGACAATGTGATACACTTATGCAAACATGCAAACAAGCATATAAGGCAAGCATGCAAACCAATGAAATGATGGACTTAGACATGAATTAGGCAACTCAAAAAGGCCTAAAATCAGTAGCCAAAATGCCTACAATTGGGGACTAAACAAACTCACACACATGCAAGTGTTAAGGTCCAAACCCAAGGCATACAAAAGCAACTCTCATGCACGCTTAAGAGGCACAAACATGGGCTAATAGCATGCATGAAAAGCTCTGAAATCCATGTCAAACATGATGCCAAATCATGCAAATGGCCTAGGCTTAAAACAAGTCAATAGGGCATTAAACCACACTTAGCACAAACACATATGGCATGCATCAAACAACCAAAAACAGGTTCTTAGCATGTTAAAGCGAGGCCAAAGAGCTACTTAGATGGCATCTAAGAGGTTTGAACATGAAAGGCATGCAACATGGCCAAAACATGGAGCATTTAACACAAGCTTAAGAAGTCACAAAGAAGCATGCAATGTAAACATACAAGCAACTCTAAGGGACTGAAATAGCATGCTAGGTGGTTCCAAACCATCAAAACAATGCAAACAAAGGCATGCTACACATTCATACTCTTAAGGCCAACAAGCCAAATGCAAAGGGGCTATATTAAACATGCCAAGATTGACCAAAATACTTATGGACAGACCTAAAACATGGTAATATGAGCACAAAATCTTCACAAACACAAGTCTAAAACATGCTAGAAATGAAGGCATATCACCTAAGCATGTTAAGACATAAAGAGGCATTACAAGGCAACTATACTAAGCATGCATAGGAGACCAAAACCAACTTGAAAACATGTTATATCATGGCAATATAAGCATGAAAGACAACCAAGGCATGCTCAACACACACTCAAACATGGTGCTCCTTTGGAAGCTAAAACTTGCCCTTTTCAAGGACATCAAGGAGAGGGGGTGGCCCTACCCTTTCTAGGACTTTAAGGCACCATCTCCACCACTGAAATCCCTCAAGATTTCAGTGGTGGAGAGGTCCAAGCACACAAGTCCCGGATCTCTCCAAAATAGCACAAAAAGGGGCCTTTTTCAAGGTCTAAAGGGGGTCAAACCTCCCCAAACCACAAAACACTCTGAATATACAATAAAGAGGGTAAAAAATCAGAAATTTTATGTGCCAAACACTAAGCTCAAAAACTGTTATAAAGCAAGCAAAAGGAAGGTACAAGAATGGGGTAAAAAGAGAGTATAGTGTCTTACCCTTGAAGCCTCTTCAACAAAGATGATGTGTTGGCTTCCTTGAGTACCAAACCAGCTCCAAAGCTTCAAAACAAACCTCTGGACCCTCAAGAACCAAAGGAAGGTGAAACACTAGGTGCTTGTGTGCAAAAGTATGAACTAAAGCACCTAGTGTACTAAATAAGCAAGAAAGGAGAGAGAGAGGATAGATATAACAATTCTAACCTAAAACCAGAGCTTGGTCTCTCTCTAAAATGGCTGAAACCTCTCAAGAATTTCCAACCTTGAGCCAAGAAGAGAGTTCTCTTGTATAGGCAACCAAACTTACAAGTTAAGTTACCAAACAAGCTCATCCCTCCATACACGTGTATGGAGGAGCAAAGGAAACAATTGTGAGAAAATATCTCATAAAGCAAATTGCCCGGTCGGCAAGAGTGTCATTTTGATAAAACTTAGTGCCGATCGGCACAATAAAGTGCCGATAGCAACTACAGCCAGCCGGTGGCCTCTAGCCCCAACCGGTGGTGTGTGGGGATGCCTCACAAAGCATTCCTTGCCCTTCCAAGGCAAAACACAAGTGTTTGGTGTAGAACCAAACACAAACGGTCGAGTTCGGAGGTCCTGAGGCAAGGCTCGCATAAACGAGAACCCGAACTCCAAACGAACACAAACATGGATAATCACCGAGTGTTCCAACGGTGACGTCCGAGTCTTGAGGACGGTCAAAAATGGGGTGTCTACAGTTGCCCCTCTTTGACAGAACTCGAAAGTCATAATAATGACGGGAGTGAATGTCAAAGCCCAGAGACGACCCATTTTTGACAAGGCCGAAGACTTGGACAAACATACAAAGCGCAAATGGTTAAACTCGCAAGCTGCCTACGTATCCCTTTAGCAATCAAACCAGCGTAGTTCAGGCGCAGGCATACAAGCCGCAGATAAGGTATGCGCCTGAAGGCAGGGGCAAAATGCAAGACAATGCAAAAAGGCCGAGCATAACTTATGATCATGCAAAGGAAGCTGTAATGAAGCACACATGCAACAGTTACAAGCTAGCATACACCAAACTACACTACCATGCAGAAAGGATGTAAGAGAATTATGTAATCCTCAATACGTCTCACACGGAAGATACAATACCTGTGCGACTCGTCCGGTTGCCCCGGCCTCAAATGAGACGTACATACAATATCGTGCCTGCAAAGAAAGTAAACTTAACAGGTACAATATTGTTAGTGTACATGCATGACATATGCAATGCGAATGCAAAATGATATGCAATATATACAACAATAATGCAACTAATAATGCAATGCAATTGAAACTATATGCAATGCGGACTACATGCAGGGCAGTTGAATCATGATTCAAACCGGAACGGTTCGAAACCGCACAAATGTCAAATAGATTGATGGAGGTGACAAGTCCGTCTCCCATAGAACGATGTCTGATCTATGAGTACTTCGCACGGACACAAGAACAAGTATTGGGTGGAATGACATAAGTGGGGAAACGATCCGCTGGGGAGAGAATAATGATCCTAATGCCGGACGCAATGATTACACTACAATGTAATGGAAATGGATACAATGGATATGGCACGCAGGCCAAACCGTATTTTGCCTAGGAAAGGCATGTACGCATACAAACCGTATCTAACACAGAAGCAGTGCCGCTACCCTCAAGGCTCGGACACAAAAGCTCGACAACTGTGTTTCGACACGAAAAATATGGGCACATACCAGACCAAACTCAACAAGGAAAGGTGCAAGCCATAGATGGAGGTGATGCAATGGATGCATGCAAGCTACAACGCAATGGATATGGATACAATGGATATGGCACGCGGGCCAAACCGTATTTTGCCTAGGAGAGGCATGTACGCATACAAACCGTGTCTAACACAGAAAAGGTGCCGCAACCTCAAACCAAGTTCATCAAGGAGTAGGCGCGATACACATGCAGAACTGTGCTTCAACGTGAAAAGTAAAGGTACATACCAGACCAAGCTCAACAAGGAAAGGCGCAAGCCATAAATGGAGGATGACGCAGTAGATGCATGCAAGCTATAATGCAATATATACTGGATGTTTTACAGAAAATGTATGACATATACACTATATTACAATGAAATGCATGACACATGCATTTTTTACATGATGCATAACGATGCATGATGATGCAATGGCTACGATTGTAGCTTTCCCTATCTTACCAACAGGGCGATATACTAGGTTGGTTCAGTATCCAGAATTGAGGCGTAAACACGCCGCCTCAACCTATGGGGCTTCCATACAGATTTCAAGCCGAGGGTACACCCCCTGGGTATTTAAACCAGACTTCAGGCTCGGAAATTCCGAACCTTTGCGTTCTAGGCATAAGCCGTTTAAACTCTAGTTTTCACCGTCCCAGTTGGTCTTCTAGGAACTTACCGCAAACCCAGACAGGTGGCTTTACCAGACCACCGAAAGTCGTTCGGGCACGACAAACACCGAAGGAATTGCACCTTCAGAGGATTTAAGGTCTCCTAGACCGTGCGTGTTTAAGGTCTCGCCAGACCAGGGGGCAACGATTACACAACACTCTAAGTGAGTGTGATGCGAATGAGACACGCATGCGGATGCAAATGGGGCAAACGAGACGCGCGTGCAATGAGGTGCGCGTGCCTCAAAGGATGGAAAATGAAGTGCAATGAGGTACACGTGCCTCGAGACGCGATGAAATGCAAAATGAGGCACACATACCTCATTCGATGGAAAATGAAATGCAAAACGAGGCACACGTACCTCAAGATGCAATGAAATGCAAAATGAGGCACACATACCTCATTTGATGGAAAATGGAATGCAAAACGAGGCACACGTACCTCGAGATGCAATGAAATGCAAAATGAGGCACACATACCTCATTTGATGGAAAATGGAATGCAAAACGAGGCACACGTACCTCGAAATGCAATGAAATGCAAAATGAGGCACACATACCTCATTTGATGGAAAATGGAATGCAAAACGAGGCACACGTACCTCGAGATGCAATGAAATGCAAAATGAGGCACACATACCTCATTTGATGGAAAATGGAATGCAAAACGAGGCACACGTACCTCGAGATGCAATGAAATGCAAAATGAGGCACACATACCTCATTTGATGGAAAATGGAATGCAAAACGAGGCACACGTACCTCGAAATGCAATGAAATGCAAAATGAGGCACACATACCTCATTTGATGGAAAATGGAATCCAAAACGAGGCACACGTACCTCGAAATGCAATGAAATGCAAGGGGGGTGCGCCAAACGGCGCGATGCGCAAAATAGCGCGATGAATGCATGCCAAATGCAGTATCATGCGCAAGATAGCGCGATGAATGCATGCCAAATGCAGTACGATGCGCAAGATAGCGCGATGCGTTAGACAACGCAAGTGCACAAAACAATGCGATTGAATGCATGCCAAATGCAATATGATGCGCAAGATAGCGCGATGCGTTAGACAACGCGAGTGCACAAGACAGTGCGATTGAATGCATGCCAAATGCAATATGATGCGCAAGATAGCACGATGCGTTAGACAACGCAAGTGCACAAGACAGTGCGATTGAATGCATGCCAAATGCAATATGATGTGCAAGATAGCGCGATGCGTTAGACAACGCGAGTGCACAAGACAGTGCGATTGAATGCATGCCAAATGCAATATGATGCGCAAGATAGCGCGATGCGTTAGACAACGCGAGTGCACAAGACAGTGCGATTGAATGCATGCCAAATGCAATATGATGCGCAAGATAGCGCGATGCGTTAGACAACGCGAGGGATGCATGCAACGCATACGGGGCAACTTTTGAATCTTATAAAAGACAAAAGGATACAAAAAGGATACCATCTCTGCTTGAATCTGAGTGCCACACACAGAAGACACTGTCTGAGGTCGAAACGGAGGCCGGTCAAGCATCGGGGATGCACCTTCTTGCACTTTCTTGAGCTATGAAGACCCAAGACCCCTGATCTTGCCTAAAAACATCCTTGGGAACACCACCGGCTGGGTGGGGTGGTCACCGGCTGCCGCCGGCTGCCTGAACTCATCCATCAGCACAAAAAAGTGCCGACCGGCACAAAATAGTGCCGATCGGCAGAAAATGCCTGATCGGGGGCAGAACTGCCATTTCACTCCGGGCCTTATAAAATAGGGTTTTAAACCCTATTTTCCACACTTCTAAACCGCCGAAAACTCCTCCTCTCTCTCTCTAGAGTGTTTTCCTTTCGATTTTTCGCCGATTTCTCCGCGTTTCACGCCCATTTTCTCGTCGGATTCGCGATATTCTTCGCGTTTCGAACATTTTCGACCGAACAAAACTTCGTTTCGGTGCACTTTTCGCCATTTCCGCCTTTTCGGGACTTGTTCCCTCGATATTCTCTACATTTCCGTGCATTTTCCTCTTCCGGCCTTCCCGGTCATTTCCGACCCTCTCGGGGTTGACTTCCCAGTTGACTTTTCGCATTCCGGCCCATTTTTCTTCTTCCGGCTATTTTTCTCATCTCCAT
Organism: Camellia lanceoleosa; assembly: GCA_025200525.1. NCBI lineage: Eukaryota > Viridiplantae > Streptophyta > Magnoliopsida > Ericales > Theaceae > Camellia > Camellia lanceoleosa. The sequence continues at coordinate 741,700 of JANUSC010000041.1, read as the reverse complement.
TGCTATGGCCGATGATGTTCCGCATGTCGGGACTCCCCCGGACCACGAGATGGTTCCCGGGGTCGAGCTCCTGCCATCGACGGCGTCCCTTTGACGGCGACCTCTGCGGCGATTCACGTGCTACCACCCGATGGACTCCGCCACTTCCGCGACTTCGACAGGGCTTTGGACCCAGAGCTTCTGCTGCGCGAGCCGGCCTCCCACTTGTCTTTTGGCGCCGCCGAGGTAACACTCTCGTCTTTTATTTTCTGCAATGTAGGATTTCCTGTCAACTGCCGTAGCTAACTAAACCCATTAACTGCTTAGTTCTGATGTACTGTACTGTAGTTGATTGTAGACAAACTCATAACTGACATCTGTTTAGGACCGACGCGCATGCACACACACTGCACTGGCCTCAAGCACTCAAACACACGGCGCACATTGCACTGCCAATTCGCCGACACCCGGTGCTTATTTGAATCTGAAAACTCGCACGCATGCTAGATTTGCACAAAACTACACCAACACGTAGACACATCACACGTTGTAGTTCACTGAAACATACCGAGACCTGGCTTCTATTTGAACTTTGAAAAACACGCACACATGCTATTTACACTGATCCTCATAGGAGCACTGACATATCACAGGCCGTGGCCCACCCACTGTTGCCAAACCCGATATCTGCTTGAATCTGAAAAATGTGCACACATGCACCAAGTTTACACTGGAGCATCCAAAACACACTAACGCATCACGCGCTTGTAGTTTATCAGAAGCACACGGCATTGCGGTTTCGTTTGAATTTTAAAAATCTGACGCATACGGTTGTACCGACTGCATATCTTCATATGGCTTCGCAATTCCTTGACCACAGGGAGACTCCCATACTCTTCGCGGGTATGGGAACGTCGTCGCTTGCGACTGGTACACCGAGCTGCCTGACGCCGTTAGCCGCATTGTAGATCGGGCCGGCTTTGGCACCTTCTGCAGGGGACTCTCCAGGCTCTCTGCTTGCAGACCTCTTCTTGCCGCCCTGGCAGAGAGGTGGTGGGACACCACCGATTCATTTCACTTATCAGCGACTGGGGACATGACGATGACCCCTTACGACTTCTCGATGCTCACCGGCATCGGGGTGAAGTGATCCGATCCTTCGATCTGACATGGATGAGTGGATTGCCGCTCAGATTCACTTGCTTGGCGAGGCGCCGCCACTTGCTCGTCCAGGGTTCGTCCGCTACTCCTGGTTCGAGGTGCAGTTCCGAGTGCAGTCCGTGCTGGTGGACGCAGCTCCGATGACCCAGGAGGCCGCTGAGAGATATGCACGCGGCTTCCTCATGTTCTTGCTGGGGACCACCCTGTTTGCCGACCGGGCGAACACAGTGCCCCTCTGCCTGCTCAGCGCTTTGGTGGACGTCGAGAGGATTGTGCAGTATGACTGGGGGGGCGCGGCTTTGGCCACCCTTTACGGTTATATGAGCTCAGTCTCTCGTGGCAGTGGACAGCTGCTAGGAGGCTACTGGCGAGCCTGGGAGGTATGTCTTCTTCTCTACTTTACATTTCTGTTCTATACTTTCTGTATTTTGTACACTGCACACACTGTAGTCTGTATACTGTACACACGGCACACACATACTCCGCTGTACTTGTTGCACTGCTTTTCACGCCAGACACTCTGCACAACACAATACACAACACACGGCTCCGTTATTTCTGCTTTATTCTGCATCCTGCTTGATCTGATAGTCATACTGACGTCTGTTTTGCAGCTGTGGGTGTACGCCTACTTCCCCAGACTAGAGCCAGTGCCAGAGGCGGAGACCCCTCTGGTCGTCCCCTTCTCTCGCCGTTATAACAGGCGTCGTCCGGAGGCCGGGACACTTTAGCTTCTTCCGCCGTTTCTTGACACCATCACCCCCACGAGGTATGTTTTACTTACGATCCGTTTAAGCTTTGCTTTCAAGCGTACATTTCTATATCGAGAGATAATCAATCGTATTTCATTTCAGTCTCTGGCGGCCATGGGCTCCACTACCACGGTGATCTGAGATCGGTATGCGGCGCCATCGAGACCTCGCGCACCGGATTCTCTAGAGGGCCCGATGCTCGAACTGGTACACTGGTGAGCGTTTCACGCCAGACCCTAGGGTTCTTGAGCGAATAGTTCGATCCTTCCTCCGAGCGCATGAGGGAGAGATCGAGGGCCACAGATGGAGGACTACACCCTTGGCTGGGCGTGGACGTAGATGCCGACAGAGCGAGGCGACTACTCGAGTACGTCCGGACCTTCTTGATGCGGCCTCTGAGCGGGGGCTCCCGTGATCCAATGAGACTGCGCGCCAGCCGGCAGAGGCGGGAGGAGTGGGGTCGTCCTGAGAGGCTCGAGCTCATGGCGAGGAGGAGTCAGAGGGACGAGGAACGGCCGGGCGCTTCCGCCTACCATGTTGACTTATAGGGGGCAGAGTGGGGAGACCTACCAGATCCCTTTTGCTCCTCCTCCGGCTGGTCACGAGTTGGCCGGCATTCCCGACTTGCCTCCGGTATGTATTACTTTATTTCTGCATCTTGCATTGTTATTTCATTTCAGTTCATTCAAGTATCCCACAGAATACTGATGTATTTAATATTTTTGCAGGCTTCCTCCGAGTATACCCGTCAGTCTGTGGAGCTGAATGCCTCCCTGATGGGGATGCTGCAGCGGACTCTCGACGCTTTGGCCGTCTACAGCCTGCCGGTATGTTCTTCTGACCACAGCCTCAAATCATACTCTGTTTCGCACAATCTGCTACACTGCACAAAAATCTGATAAACTGCTCACGGCTTTCATACACTGTACTTATATACTGCATCCTGCACTGATTCACTGTTCACAGCATTCACACACTGTACTCATACACTGCATTCTGTACTGATAAACTGCTCACGGCATTCACACACTGTACTCATACACTGCATTCTGTACTGATAAACTGCTCACGGCATTCACACACTGTACTCATACACTGCATTCTGTACTGATAAACTGCTCACAGTTTTCTGATGTGTTTGTTCTTTGTATTTTCAGCCTCCTTTCCCGATCCCTCCAGTGGGTGGCGCTGCTCCAGCTGGGCCTCCCCTCTCTACTCGGGATGGCAGGATATTCCCTCGCACTAGAGGGGGACGTGGTCACGTGGGGAGCAGCTCACGAGCTCCAGTTCCAGGAGATGGTGAGTCGGAGGCGGGGACGGAGTCATTTGCGGAGGAGGCCGGGGACAGCTCGGGCTCGGGCTCCGACAGTGACAGCTCCGACGATGCTCCTGTGCTTTTGCCCAGGAAGAGGGCGAGGACTGATCCTCAGGCATGAGGCCTGCTGCTGATGATGATGATTTTGCTGCTTCTTTTCTTTATTTCTTTTCTTGTACTTTTCTCTTTTTGGTAGATAGAGTACTATGTACTGCCATAGGCAGATTTTTTGGTTTCTTCAAAAGTTTGTACTTTGAAAGAGATTATATAAAACAAACTTTTTATCTGAAAAGTGTTATGTTTACGTATCTCGTACTTTGCACTGCATTGCATCATATTACATCTCAATGTAACTGAAATTGTTTTACTGCCTGGAAATTGGGCACTTGCACTGTAATAATCGGATAACCAACCAACTAACAGCAAACAACTCATACAAACCACTGGTCAAACTGAACACAGCCCACATCCCGATGGGGATTAATCTGCATACAGCCCATAACCCAACATTCGGTTCATTCCGCACACGGCAAACTTTGAACAAACAATCGACAAGCGGATCACGGCGGTGAGGCCATGAAATTGAAACACACTCGGATGTCCCAAGTTTTCCATTTCTTCTCTTACCTCGCATGGATGTAGAGAATGGCACGGCATTCTGAGCACAGACGATTTCGAGGTAAAGAGAGGCTTTTAACCTGGGTATCAAGCCTACAACTGGACACCGCCGGAGAACTTAAGTACAGAAAGTAAAAGGCACATGACCTAAACACAACGAGACACACTCGGAAAAGACTCAAAACTAAGTTGAGACTAACAAACCAAAAGACACGACACGGACGTGTTTGAAAACAAAAGATCATGAGGAGCCAATTCTTCCGGGCAGGTTTCCCACCCTCTCTGATTTGTGATTCTCGCATCACTCGGCCCTCGAGCTCGATTTTTCTCACAAGACCTTCTTCTCACTTTTCTCTCGGCTTACACCTCTCTATTCTTTATTCTCTCATTTTCCATCCCTCCCCTGAGTGGTTAATAGATGAATAGGAAGCGGCGGATTCATGCCCGATACAGCTAACTCGTGACTATTTCTTCTGGTAAATAGAGCGCCTTTCTGGCAAATGCGTGCTGACGGTGGGGGGAAGACAGGATACCTGGCTCAACTGTGTCCCTAGTTCATTACTCTGACCATTCTTTGTTTTCTTTCTAAAACAGTTTTGATCAAAATGAACGCCAGATTAGCGTGCTTGGGCAATTTTTGATTTGAAAATCATGCAAGTCAGGTTGCAAGCACTGAAAGTTTTCCTTTTGGGTCCAAACATGGTCCAATTTTGGAAAATGGAATTGTTTTCGAGAAAATAGTCAACCTCAGTAAAAATTTTCAAAAACTACTTTTGCAAACGGTCAATGCTCAACGAGCACGGAACTTACCATCGAGATGCGCAACCTCGGATCGGAGGCAATTTGGAAAATTGCCCCTGGCTTAAAAGGGGGAGAGGAAGGGCAACGGAAAGTTGCCCCTAGTTTGGATGACGACTGAGGGCAACTTTGGCAATAGATGGCAACGGAAAGTTGCCCCTTGTTTGGATGATGCCGCGGCATGCCTATTGATGATTGGGCTCGACCGGGCTCTCGAGCACGGAAGGGGCGAAGCGACCACAAACAATATATGGACACGATCGCCTTGAAAGCGTTGGTGACTGGGTTCCAGAAGGAAGTTGATCACGTAGCTCCAATTATTGCAACCGAGACATCGGATTCGGAGGAAGCATGGGTAATCAAAACCATTACAAGGACTGAGACGCTATGGAAGCGTTGGGGGCTGGACTTCGATGAAGTTGCCTCGTATCCCAAACATGGGAATCAAGCCTTCCGTAGTTGGGGTTAAGGTACTCTCGGGTATTTTAACCTTCACTATTTTTAGGCTCTTACTTTTGCCAAGGCGCCCGATGCGGGTTTTCGACCTTGCGAGCTATATTCTTCTTTCTTTTCTTCTTTTTCTTTTGTATTTTCATTTTTTATTTCTTTTGCTATATATTTTTTCTTTCTTTCTTTTTTTTTTTTGCATTTTTGCATTTTTCTTTGCTCTAACTTTTGCCTGGACCGCCCTTCCGGGTTTTCGGCCCAGCGAGCCTCTCAAAGGGTAAAAGTGTAACAAATCCATGCCAAATGGTTTTGAGATTGACGCCTCCCCTTTTCCGGGAGAATGACGGTTGCAGTGCTTTGCAGGAGATTCCATCATGGTTGCTTTGCAAACTTCTTTTGGTGAAATCTAATCTTTTGCTCCGATTTCGGTGCCTCTTGATTGAGGGCTGCTTCGAGTTTGGCCTCACAGGCCTTGCATTGATAACTAAATTCTGGATGCCGGTCCAAGGTTTGGAAAATGAAGGGTCGAGTTACGAGGCTGAGAGCGATCCTAAGCTGCGCAATCTCAAGAGCGATTCCACACAGGTCTTCGCAGGACTGTGCAAAACATTTTGTTTTTGAAAGTTTTTAAGGAGGCGACGAATCGCTCGTGCCGAAGACAGTGTGGAACCAGTCTGGATTAAGCCAGGGTCCCTCTCAGTACTCACGCTGACAAGCATGATTTGAATCATTAAGGGCTTAGCATGTCTCTCTTTCTTTCAATTTGATCAAGGTTTTGCAAATCCCGAGGAATTCCTTCCCCTTCATTTTTTATCACGACAGTGTTCGAAAAGGGTTTTGAAAAACTTAGGTCAAAACAATGATTCTTAAGGCACACAAGAGCAGGTGGAGTGCGCTGTCACCCCATTCGAATTCTCTGGCACAACTAGCCCAACACAAATAGTACGGGAACACGATAGCCATGGCTGTTTCATTCAGGTTCCCCGGATGCAATTGGCTCCACAGCAGAGGCAGACCCAAAAAGAAAGTAAAAGATAATTACAAAACAAAGCGGTGTTCGAGGCAACAACCCCAGAAGCACCTAGTATTCTATACAAAAGAGGGACTGACTCATTACAATTAGACAGACCCTTAAGCAAAAGGACTGACTCAAGACAATGAGACAGACTCAAGACAAAACAAAAGACTGACTCGACACCCAAGTCAGAATGTGCAAAACCAAGATTCACGGATGCCCAAAATGTGTGCCAAACGCCATGTCCAAAAGTGTACCAAACTCTGCCCGCAGGCGGTTCACCTTTTGCTTACATACTCGCGGTATCTGTATCTTCAAAATCCAACAACTGAGTGGTGACGGACTTTCTTTGAAGTGGGAGGAGGATAACTTCGTTATCAATCAAATCTTGCACCTCGTGCCGAAGACGGAAACAATTATCAGTGGCATGGCCAGTCTGTTGATGGTACGCACAGTACAGGGAAGTATCATGGGTATCAGGGAGATTCTTCGGGAGCGGCCGCGGCTCCAGGGGCTTAAGGTGTCCCCTTTCGGCAAGGATTTGCAATGCCTTGGACAATGGCATATAGAGAGCATGAAAGACCCTGCGCCCTCGGGGCTGGTACTTTGGAGCACTCTTGCTAGATGCACTAGCAAACGGATCGGCGGATGCGGCCTTGGATTTTTGATCCCTTCCGGATGTAAGGTTGGAAGGGGGAAGAACTGTTTTGGCATGACGGGGCCTATCCCGATTCTCTGATTGACTGGAATTGCCCTCAAAGGAGTGGAAACGTCCTCCTGACTTTTGACATAACTGCGGATATCTGTTGTTTGTTCATTCCTCTGGCTTTCAAAGCCTCTACTGCCCACAACAGTTGTTCAATAGGGTCGGCCTCGGCCTTCACCTTGCCTCTGTCTCTGGCCTCAGCCTGATCGAGAGCTTGGTTTAATGCATCGTTGCCATAGTTGGAGGCCATCTCCGGTTGGCTGAGTTCGATGACAATTCGACCTTGGCCGGGGGCTCTTGGTCTGAAAGCTTAAGCATAGGGTGCGGTGGTGGTGAAACCGACATTCCATAGGCGAGATCATCACAGACCTTTGGTGATCACCTATCATCCCCATTAGTTCGAAAGTAGTAGGCTCACGAGCCTGGTACAATTGTGGAGCCCAAATTGGATGTGCGGCAGGCGACCTAGGCGGATGCGGTATCGACAACGATTTCATCTGTGGGGTGACTTCCTGACTCAACGCGGCCGTCATGACCACAACCTCTTCTGAGTTCTGCGTCATGTTCAGTCCTGCCTCAGCAAGGAGAAGACACTAGCTGATCAAACCTCCGAGTCCCTGAACTGAAACGGAAAACAAGCAGCATTTCAGCCCCAAGCAGATCAAATACGGGTGTAGCCGGACAACTGCGCTCTACTACTGAACACTACTCCCCGGAGTCACTATCAAAACTGAACTGATACCCGCAGACACAGCTAATTCTCAACAACACTGATACCGGTGCCCTCGGGCCGGATACCCAAATCTTGCAAACTGATATGTTTGTTCCCTGTAGAGATACACTCCAAAAGCACATAGCAGGTAAAAAGAGAGCCAATGCACCCCTATGTTGGGGTAGGGTTTCCCTGTCCTATTTTGTCAGGAGCTAAGGTTTCACAACGCACACAGCGGTTTCAAACAACCTAATATCGGGTAAGCAACCTGTCCTAGTTTGGGAATGGTCACTATAGTTTGCAATATGCACTAGGTCGAATGGTCAAAGAGGGTGCCCCGGTAAAACCGGGGTTTGTGTTCCCATACTGGCAGAGCCCGCAACCGGTCAGCCTTATGGCATGCTTTGACAAAGTCATGCCTCCAGCAAACCGCTCAGGAATAGCAGATGGCCAACACGGTGTTCCTAGGCGCACCAATGCACATGTAATGGAAAGAAACACACAAGTGTAGTCAAAACAGGATATCACGAGTTCGAGTCAAGCTCTCTAAATCCCCAGCAGAGTCGCCAGAAACTGTAACACGTCCGCGGGGGACCTCGCGCTACAGTTCGGACTCTTCTTTTTGTCGCGGTTCTAAATCTGAACCAAAGTGTCCAACTCTGGCAAATCGTTTGAGAAAACAGATTTTTGAAAAAGTAGTGCCAAACATGGACTGCTTTGCCAGATTACAGAGTCGCCACCTAAATATTTTAAAATGGGAAATTTAGGAAACCCTGACTCGGTGCCAAAGGCCACGTGTCCGTCATCACCAAAGTGACTTGGCTCGGGAGCTTGGGTACGATCGGGGAAGGTCAGCTATGAACACCCCCTTTCGCCCGGTCCGAAGACCGGCCTCTACTAACCGTGATATCCGTTTTTGAAAACTTTATGCATTCTTATTCCGATTATTAGCCTAGAATTACTATGTGATGCGCACAACACAAAAGTATAGACTAGATTGCCTAATTTAGAAATAAACATTGCATATCCGTTTTGTCTCGAAAAACGTGTTAGTTTTTGCTACTCGCAAGTAGGCTAAAATTCGGATTTCAACGAGTTGTTCCAACTCAGGCAATCCAACCTCCGCCCACAGGCATTCAAACAGTTTATCATGTAAGCACTTAGCCGCATGGCAAGCATACTGTCATGGTAAACATTCACACGCATGCGATATGCTAAAGCCATAAAAACTTACATCGTACTCCGTGCCAAAACAGTAAACTAGTTAGCAAACATGCATGACCTAGTTCATGTTAAGTGGCTAATGCACACATACTGAGTGTAATCTAAGCGCTCGGCTAACCTAAACATGGCACATGAGATGCAACAACTATCACGTATTCAATTTGGAATTGAAAGTACGATGCGGTTTGCATGATGTGCCGAGCCCGATGTATGTAAACAAATGCATGAATGCGCATGCATTGCATAAGGTATGTTAAAATAAACATGCCCTAGTCCATTACCATAAGCGGTAAATAAAAGGGTTAGAAAGAAATGGGGATTGGAAGACATACACCCACTCACACACACTTATTACATTTTGCCCTCACTCGGAGGACCAAAATAATAATACGCACGAATGAATAATTAACTACCTAGCTAATTAAAATTACAAATCAGCTAAATAAATTAACTAAATTAATTAATCTAATTAAACAATAAATCGCCTCGGGATGAGGGCCAAAAGCAGCGCGCGCTCGGGACTGGCTCGGAACCGCACTGCCGTGCAAGTGTGCCTCTGTTTCCTCTGCTCTCCTCTTCAGAAAATTACCAAAATCCCAGGAGTGCCTCTCAGAGCACTGGAGATCACCACCGGCTGGGGTAGAACACCACCGGCTGAAGGAGGAGGTTACCCGCATGTAATTGTTCCATCGGTTGGGAAAACATTGCCGGTCGGCACTAAAAAGTGCCGGTCGGCACAAAATGTTCTGCAGATCCTGCAACTCACAGCAGCAGAGGGAAACAACATGCAAGGCAATGCAATTCAAGCCATTTATGCACCAAACACACTCCCTATCATGTTATTGACTCAAGGGGGCATGTGCCTCGGTTCCCGAACCACCAATCGCGCATTTTCATGCATGATGGTCCTAAGAACCAAGAATGCAACTTCACTTTCAAATGCATGCAAAACACATAGGCACAAAAGGGTGCCAAACCTCTATCAAACTCACTTCAAGAGGCTTGGCATGCATGTCAATGTGGTGCAATCCTAAGCATGTTATCTAGGATGCAAGATGGACAATGTGATACACTTATGCAAACATGCAAACAAGCATATAAGACAAGCATGCAAACCAATGAAATGATGGACTTAGACATGAATTAGGCAACTCAAAAAGGCCTAAAATCAGTAGCCAAAATGCCTACAATTGGGGACTAAACAAACTCACACACATGCAAGTGTTAAGGTCCAAACCCAAGGCATACAAAAGCAACTCTCATGCACGCTTAAGAGGCACAAACATGGGCTAATAGCATGCATGAAAAGCTCTGAAATCCATGTCAAACATGATGCCAAATCATGCAATGAAGCATGCCAAACAAAGCATGCAAATGGCCTAGGCTTAAAACAAGTCAATAGGGCATTAAACCACACTTAGCACAAACACATATGGCATGCATCAAACAACCAAAAATAGGTTCTTAGCATGTTAAAGCGAGGCCAAAGAGCTACTTAGATGGCATCTAAGAGGTTTGAACATGAAAGGCATGCAACATGGCCAAAACATGGAGCATTTAACACAAGCTTAAGAAGTCACAAAGAAGCATGCAATGTAAACATACAAGCAACTCTAAGGGACTGAAATAGCATGCTAGGTGGTTCCAAACCACCAAAACAATGCAAACAAAGGCATGCTACACATTCATACTCTTAAGGCCAACAAGCCAAATGCAAAGGGGCTATATTAAACATCCCAAGATTGACCAAAATACTTATGGACAGACCTAAAACATGGTAATATGAGCACAAAATCTTCACAAACACAAGTCTAAAACATGCTAGAAATGAAGGCATACCACCTAAGCATGTTAAGACATAAAGAGGCATTACAAGGCAACTATACTAAACATGCATAGGAGACCAAAACCAACTTGAAAACATGTTATATCATGGCAATATAAGCATGAAAGACAACCAAGGCATGCTCAACACACACTCAAACATGGTGCTCCTTTGGAAGCTAAAACTTGCCCTTTTCAAGGACATCAAGGAGAGGGGGTGGCCCTCCCCTTTCTAGGACTTTAAGGCACCATCTCCACCACTGAAATCCCTCAAGATTTCAGTGGTGGAGAGGTCCAAGCACACAAGTCCCGGATCTCTCCAAAATAGCACAAAAAGGGGGCCCTTTTCAAGGTCTAAAGGGGGTCAAACCTCCCCAAACCACAAAACACTCTGAATATACAATAAAGAGGGTAAAAAATCAGAAATTTTATGTGCCAAACACTAAGCTCAAAAACTGTTATAAAGCAAGCAAAAGGAAGGTACAAGAATGGGGTAAAAAGAGAGTATAGTGTCTTACCCTTGAAGCCTCTTCAACAAAGATGATGTGTTGGCTTCCTTGAGTACCAAACCAGCTCCAAAGCTTCAAAACAAACCTCTGGACCCTCAAGAACCAAAGGAAGGTGAAACACTAGGTGCTTGTGTGCAAAAGTATGAACTAAAGCACCTAGTGTACTAAATAAGCAAGAAAGGAGAGAGAGAGGATAGATATAACAATTCTAACCTAAAACCAGAGCTTGGTCTCTCTCTAAAATGGCTGAAACCTCTCAAGAATTTCCAACCTTGAGCCAAGAGAAGAGAGTTCTCTTGTATAGGCAACCAAACTTACAAGTTAAGTTACCAAACAAGCTCATCCCTCCATACACGTGTATGGAGGGGAGCAAAAGGCTGAACAGCTGTGAGAAAATATCTCATAAAGCAGCTGAACAGTGCCCGGCCGGCAAAGAGTGTCATTTTGACAAAACTTAGTGCCGGTCGGCACAAAAGAGTGCCGATCGGCACAATAAAGTGCCGATAGCAACTATAGCCAACCGGTGGCCTCTAGCCCCAGCCGGTGGTGTGTGGGGATGCCTCACAAAGCATTCCCTGCCCTTCCAAGGCAAAACACAAGTGTTTGGTGTAGAACCAAACACAAACGGTCGAGTTCGGAGGTCCTGAGGCAAGGCTCGCACAGCCGAGAACTCCGGGAACTCCAAACGAACACAAACATGGATAATCACCGAGTGTTCCAACAGTGACGTCCGAGTCTTGAGGACGGTCAAAAATGGGGTGTCTACACATAGTTGATTAGTTGGTTTGTAATTAATTAGCGTAGCTAGTTAGCTTGTTTATTCGGACCCTCCTTCGTGAGGGCGTATTGTTGTAAATAAGCGTGCGTGCATGTGTGCATGTCTTCCAACCCCACTTCTTTCTCCCTTTTATTTAACTACTTTCAATGGTTAGATTAGGGCATATTTCGATTAGCATACCTTATGCTTTGCATGTGTGCATCATTCATTTGTCTTGCATGCACCGGGCTCGGCGCATCATTCAAACTGCATTGTATTTCAATTCCTATTTGAACACGTGTATCAAGTGTTGCATTCATATGCCATCTTATATAGCCGAGCCTATTTAATTGCATTTTGCATGTGTTGCATTAGGCATTGATTAACAAAGTTAGGATCATGTATTGATTTCTAACTAGTTTCCTATTTTGGCTTAGAGTACACTGTAAGTGTTCATGCTTTAGCATCCTTGCATGCGTGTAAGTGACTGCCATGATAGCATGCTTGCCATAAGGCTATTTGCTTAAGTGATCAACTGCTTGAATGCCTGTGGGTGGAGGCTTGATTGCCTGAATTGGAACAATTCATCAAATGTGAGTTTTAAGCCCACTTTGCGAAGTGGCAAATCATCATGTTTTAAGCCCACTTGAGGGTGGCAAATCCGCGTTTTAGCCTACTTGTAAGTAGTATCTTCAAACCATTTTCGAAAACAAACATGAATTGTTTTGTTCCAATTCTCGTGATTGAGTCTATACTTATATGTTGTGCGCATCACATAGTAAGTTAGCTAATAAACCGGAATAAGAACACATGTGTTTATAAAAATAACATATCATGTTTAGTAGAGGCCAATCCTTTGATCGGGTGAGCGAGGGTGCTCATTTCATGACCTTCCCCCTTCGTACCCAAGTTCCCGAGCCAAAGCAACTTTGGTGATAACGGACACGTGGCCTTAGGCACGAGTCAGGGTTTCCTAAATTTCCCAAAATAAAATATTTAGGTGGCGACTCTGAAATCTGGCAAAGCAGTCCATGTTTGGCGCTTTTTGATTAAAATCGATTTTCCAAAACGATTTGCGGGATTTGGACTCTTTGGTGATTTATCAGTCTTACATTGCACCTTGTGAGATTAGATTCAGAACTGTGACAGAAGTCCGAACTGTAGTAACTAGAACCCAATTCACACCCTCTCCGAAAGGGGGGCGCGAGGAGAGAGTTCGGGGCGGTCTACACTCAACTATCGGTGTGTTAACTTGCTTGAGCTTAAAGAATTGGTCCCTCAACTTCTCCCTAGTAGTGGGAGGTAAAAACTTGTCTTGGAAGGCATTGACAAAAGACTCCCAAGTCACTCCAATGCGCCCACGCGCATACTTCCACCATTGACCGGCATCTCCCTTTAGCTAGAAGGATGCCAAGGTCACCCTCAAACCATCATATTTGTTACCAAGCATCACAAATGTCTTCACCATCTGCTCAAGCCATTCATCTGCTTTCAGTGGCTCCTTCGGATCCCCCAAAAACTCATCCGTATTAGATCGGAAGAACTCTCTCTTCAAGAAAGATGGCCTTGCCTCAGCAATCTAGGCCTGGACTTGACTCTTAGTCCTGAGAATGTCCACGGATTCCGGCAAGGCTCCGGCCATTTCACGGGCCAAAGCGCCCATGGCCTCATGATCCACTAGTTTAGCCATATTGGCCTGACCAACCCCTTCTTCCTGTGTCCAAATTTCATCTAGTAACAGCACTTCATGCCTTCTATGCCTGCCATGCCTACCACCACCACGTCCTCGTCCTAACATTCTAATTAAGGTAACACCAGAGATTAGCATATTTACAAATGTGTCGAAGCTAACTCACTTGCGTCCTAATGCGATGGACAACATTTAATTCATTCCACATAAGCACATTAGCACATAAACACATATGAACTTCCCTTCTAGATAAGGATCATCCCACGGCGTTGCTACAGTTCTAGTTAGAAACAGCAGTGATCAAGTGCTCTTCTAACAAGACTTCTAGAAACCCGTAAACTCAATCAATATCTTAGAAATTAAATTCCACATCCGTATAGCCACATAAGCATGTTATCACATAGGCATATTATACACACAGATATCTCTACCAAGCGAGAGAAACCCATTGTGGTAAAAACCACTTCCCACGTACCCAAAGTATTCAAACGCGGTACGTTCTAATACCAAATTGTAACGCCCTGAAGTAAATACAATTACCCAACCACACTATTAATCAAAAGATGACATAAGATGAAATATTTAACTTCCATTAATTCCAATTTCTTGTACAAAAGAGCAACACATGCATATATACATTCATAAGTCTAACTATGAATCTATAGCATGTGTTACACGGTAAGGAAACAAAATGAAAGATAAACAATTAAGAGAATGCCCTAAAGGCTTACAACTTTCCAAGTTAGTACTTGGTTACAACAAAATGAATTTAAATCCCAATACATATAAAAGCCCTTGGCTTGTATAAAACAATTACACAATTAACAAAATAAAACTCTTGCTCCAAGTCCTCGCAAGCTATTGCCTTGGCGCAGGCATATCATCAGCAACTGAAATATTTTTCGCACATAGGGTGAGCCAAAGCTCAGTAGAAATAATCCAACATAGCATATGAATCTCAACAAAGCTATAAGGGTAAAATGCACATGCTCATGACAAAACATTTTATATCTATTTCAAATCATGCCATGCTAGGTTTATGTTATGATTCATGAAACATTTTCTTTTTTTCTTTTTTCTTTTTTCTTTTTTCTTTTTTTTTGTTAAATTTTTTTTTTATATAGAAAACTAAATTGTGAATACAACTCTATGAATCTCTAGGTACGTGTCTGCTAGCAGGCCATAAAAGCACTACTCTTTTGTAATTTTTACCGGTATTAATCAGAAGGGTCGACACCTATGCGCACGGGTTTCTGGTACTTCACCAAGGACACACAGGCCAACTTACCATAGTAACCACACCCCCAACCCAGATTCACCAAGTATTCACCATTTCTCAAAACAATATACATATTTCAAATGTGTAAACATATGACAATGCTCAATGCGGATGAATGAGAAATAGTTTTTATTCTCCTAGTTCTCATGCAATTTCTACAACAATCATAACTATCGTCCACCGATACTCCAAAATAGATATCTCTAAACAGATAAAACAAAAGTAATTTCCATAAAGGTAAACCTCCCAAATTCCAAAATGTGAGTGGTAATACATACCTTACTCCACCCTCTTCATCAATAACAATTAAATTCTATGTTTCCAACATCAATACTAGTATTTATACAAAATCAACATTTAGGGCAAACCCCCCCTCCCCTTTTTCTTCCAAAACCAATTCCAAATATCAAAACCAACCATTTTGTTACCTCTACACCTCATTTCCAATCCCACAATCATTTCCATGAAACCATTTGAAAACCCCTCCTTTTTATTTAGAACCAAAACCCAAGATTATTCAAAAGTCCATTTCTTTCACAAGGTGGTTTTATAAAACAAATAGCTAAGTTAAAACCCAAAAGGAGGTGTTAAGAATCCCTACCTCAAGCTTAGAAGGGTGAAAGAGAAGAACTTGGAAAAACTCGACATCAACGAAATCACGAACCACTCAGATTAAAGGGAAGCTCTTGATGTGATCTACACTTTATCTCAAAGGATCAATGTGAGAAAACACCTCTAGGTGAGTAGATCTCAGGGTTTAAGTGATAGAAAGTGAATTTTGAGAGAGAGAGAGAGAGAGAGAGAGAGAGAGAGAGAGAGTTACGGGTGAGAGAGAAAAAAGGGAAGCAACTAATAAGAGAGAAGTATCTTTGGGTCTATTTATAGTGACTAGGTATTAATAGAATAGTAGCTCCAAGGTCAAATGAAAGGAATAAGTCAAAATCCCCCAAAAGTAGAGCCCAAGCCGAATAAAATTTAGAAAAAGAGTCACAGGGGTCAACCCTCGGACTAGAGGTGTCGACAATAAATTTCAGTAGATAAACCCAGATCCTGTAATAGACAAGGGTCTACACTTCCCAGACTGGTGTCAACCCAAAAGGCCAACAAAAAAAGGCAAGTGTCGACACCACCAAAGGCTGGTGTCAACCCTAAATTTTAGTAGTGATCTAGGAACCCAGCAGCAAGATGGTGTCGACACCACCAAGGCTAGTATCGACCCTTGGACCTTGACAAGAAAAGGAAAAAGTGGCAATGTCGACACCAACAAGGATGGTGTCCCCTAAAGCCAAAACCAAACATGAAGAGAAAGGAACGACTATCACGAATATGGTTTTCCATATTCAAAAGCATTAAATGGGTTGAGTCCAACTAGAATCGTTATAGCATGGGTTAAATTTATCAATTTGTTGAAAGTTCAAGTACTAAATTGAAAGAAATCAAAATATGGGAGTCAAATTAAAAAACGTGTGATAGTTTAGGGGGCAAAATGATATTTCCTCCTTTTATTAAGTAAAACCAATGGGAAAAAATATTTTAGTCATTAAACTCAATATAAGTATACATAAAATGTCTAAAATATTTTTTTTATTTGAGTTTAATGACTAAAATATCATTTTTGTAGTTACTTTTACTTAATAAAAATAGGCAAATGGTTTAGATTGAAAATAAATAAAAAGTTTAGGGTTTAAATTGTAAAAATTAAAAGTTAGGGTTTATTTTGAAATAATTATCCCTTTTTTATTTTTTGTTTTTTATGGTAATGCATTAATTTATAGTTTAAATCTGGTTTCTACTAAACCCTGCCCCAGTTTTGATATGTAATTGTGTTACCTCTTGAATAAGAGATATCAAATGGGTTTCTCACTTGCAAAGAAATTTTCTAGACTGGGCTATTACTAAGAACTACAGGTGAAAAATGGATCATCACTGTTATGGTCCCAGACTTATCAGCTTATATTTTTTTAATGTTGTATTTGTGTGGCAGAAATTGAATTGATGTAGTGTGGGGCCTACTTATAAATGAATTTGGGCCATAGATTGATGTTTTTGGATAAAATTCAGGATAAATTTTTTGAATTCGTAGTATTATTGAAAATAGATAGGTATAGAGCTAAGCATGGTTCAAACTAAATCACTATTTACAATTTTATGAAATTTAGAATCAAACTGAATTATGAAAATTTTGGAATACTATTTGACATAAACTAAATAAGTGCACTTATTTCGGTCACATCACCTCTCTACTTTTCTGCATATTTTTTCGTAAAAAGTCAAAAAGTATACTTATTTAGTTCATCCCAAACAATCATCAAATCGACCTTAGAAAATGTAATTTGCTTCGATTTGGAACGACAATTTTTTAATCCTTTGTCATTATTTACAATATGATCACAATACATTCAAAATATAAAACAATGTCATAATTTTACAAACAATTGTTTAAAGGGAAATTTGGTCAAAACTCTCTCATAATAAAATTTTCATACATTAAGGAAAAGCACAAAAAAAATTCTTGAAAAGTCCATTACACATCATTATTATCAAAAATATCATTAGTGAGTAATTTAATAATTTAAATTTTAAATTTCTCTTTAAAAAAATAAATTTAAACTGATACAACTTTTGATTTAGACATCACTTTTTAATAAAATTAATATTTTTAAAATTCTCTCGTCAAAATCTATTAAATAAGATCTATGAAATTCTTTTAAAAAATTAATAAAATTTTTACCGTTGAAATTAGCGTCAACATTAAAATTTTACTCCATCTCACTGTAAAACTTATTGTGAATTAGAGTAAAATTTTATTATAAAATTTATATTTTATTTTGTATTGTCTTCAGGATTAAATTGATTCAAATTTAATATTTTAATGACTTAAATGACAAAATCAAAACTTTAAAAACTTAAACGAAAAAGATGTTAAATTGTAACAACCATAACTGTAGAGTAATATCAACTTGGAAGTTTATACATGCCACTGCCCATTTTTCAATCAATCAACCCACATTAAGATTAAAAGAAACTTTTTTGAGTCTCACAAAACACAAAACACAAGGTTTCAAATTCACCCATAAATTATTACATGGCTAATAATAAAGTAAGTCCAGTTGTACCCACAAAACACAAGGTTTTGCTAGTAGTATCGTCAACCCACCAAACAAGAACACACACTACAAAGAGCAAATAGTAAGAGCTAATAGCTTATTCAAATTTAGACAATAGTCCAATAAAATGTAATCGTAACAACTAAATAGTTTCCATAGATATAAGAAAACACCCTGTAACCTTGGTTGGTTTCTCCAACTTCTTCATCTTCATAGAATTTGAGAAAATTATGCCTCGAAAATCACCTGTGACGAAAAAAGCCAAATCTAAATAGTTTATAAAGAAACCAGAGAGAAGAAAAATACTAAAAAAGGAACAAACACATGTTCTCATTTATATGTGTGTGTGTGTGTGTGTGTGTGTGTGTGTGTGTGTGTGTGTGTGTTTCTTTTTTCTTTACTTCCTTTTCTATCAAACAGACAACATGGATGTCTCAACAACATATGCCATATCTTAGTTAGTTTAGTTAACAAATCCAACGATGCCAAACAAAAAAAGAAAAAAAAAAGCAAAGAAAAATAGTTATTAGGTCAACCTCAAAAGAAGAAGAAAATTATTAGGAATATCAAAAGAGATAAAAATGCTAAAACAAGAACAAAGTACAAACATATATATATATATTCCATCTATTTGTTTGTACTTTTATTTTAGCATAAATTTCTTTCAAAATTTATTTCTTTCATTAAAAAGAAGCCTATATATGAACTACCATGTACTATGCTCTGTCTGTTTTGAAGGGGAAACAAAATTCTATGAGAGGTTTTTTGAAAAATATGTTTAGTAGAAAACAGTGTCCTATATTTAGTTAGGACTCTAAAAATGATAATACTAATAGTCGTGGCAGCAGTGGCATGAGTTGTGATAGTGGTTGTTCGGGTGGTAGCTATGGTAATGGTAGTGATAATGGTGGTTATAGTGTGGGTAGAGAGGTGATAATGGTAACTGGTGGGTTGTTAAGTACACCAAAAATAAAGTCCAAACTATACCTAAATTCGGTAGAATAATGGCAATTTAGGTATCGATCCACAAGGACTAATGTAAAATTCAACTAATTTTAATGGCAAGATTCCTAGATTAATTTAGACAAGAATGATTAATGATAATTAAATTAAAGCGAGAATTAAAATAACAACTAGAAAATTAAAGGGTAAATTAAAAATACACCCCTGGAAGTTTGCTTAAAGTACATATTGCCCCCTGTGATTTGAAAAATTATAAATACTCTATTTTAAGAATTTTTCATTTCACAGAATTAACTAAAAAAATAAAATTCATAATTTCTCTTCTATAGAATAATAAAATTACTTAAATTATTAATTAAAACATATTTGTGACATCATTAAAAATTGTTAATTGACTTGATGATTAATTAATAAAATGAGTAATTTGTTATGAAATTAGAAACCTCAAGGGGTGGAATGTAATTTCCAGAACCACAAGGGGCGATTCGTAGTTTGATCAAACCTCATGGGGGTGTATTTGTAATTTACTCAAAATTTTAAATTAACACTAAAGATTAAGGTTGAGAATTCGATTTAGGAAAAATCCTAGGGCAAAGAATC
Organism: Camellia lanceoleosa; assembly: GCA_025200525.1. Taxonomy (NCBI): domain Eukaryota; kingdom Viridiplantae; phylum Streptophyta; class Magnoliopsida; order Ericales; family Theaceae; genus Camellia; species Camellia lanceoleosa. Next base: position 722,244 of record JANUSC010000041.1, on the reverse strand, counting down.
CACCACTAGTTGCGTAAATAGGGTTTAACATCGATATCTAATTGCAATACAGTTTGAACTACTCAATGTTTCACAATTACAAGTTTGAAACATTGATAAAAAAAAGATTGTTGCATTTAACGTATAGTCACAAATCATCTTAACTAGTACAAGTTGTTTTCTCTAGACTATGGTAGTAATACAACTCGTCTCTCATAGCATGACTCGTCATATACTTTGAGTAGTATGAGAAGTATTCAATAATTACAAAAAGTACAATACAGAAAGGGATAGAAAGATAATGAAATTAAAACTTCAAAAACATTCATACAACTTGCTCAAACCATTTAAACGATCAAAGCCTAGTTAAAACTCTATTTACATGGCTAGGGTTTCATTAAAACCCTAAAAAGAGAAGCCTGGCCGCTCATGGAGGAGTAGAAAGATGATGAAGAAGTTGCCATGGAAGACCTCCAATCCTTCAACTCCAAAACCGTAACCTCATTTGCCTCTTTTTTTGGAGAATTTTTGAACCTCAGAACAACCTTCTTTTCCTTATCTTGTACTTTTCCAGTAAAACAGGTGACTTTAGAAAAAAACGCGCACAAAAATCGACGTGGCCACATGTGCAAGAAAGGTCGTGCGTATAGGAAAGGCTCCACACGTACCCTCTTCACATGCGGATTATGCAATCCGTTTTGATCTTCAGAAAGGGGGCCACACATGTAGGAATGACCCTTCGCACATGCAGTGCATGCTTTTCAACTAAAATATCACTTTTTGGCTCATTTTGCACTTCAAACACATCCAACCTGATTCACATCAAATACTAGTAAAATATACAAAGTTGCATTAAGAAGAGGGTTAAGAAATCTCAATTATAAGCCTCAATCTCAATCCCTTTCCCCAACTTACAACTTACTAATCATCGAGTAAGGAAAGAAAGAAAGAAAAAAAAAAAAAAGAAAGCAAAATCTAGTTACATCCTCTTTTGTGGAAAGAATTGCATTTAGCATATGTTTGAATGGGATAATCCTTTGTGATATGTTTAAAGTTGAACATATTGAAATAGGAAGAAAAACATTAATTGATGCAGGGAAATGCTATATGCAAGTTATGTCATTTGTGAGTTTGATTATCATAAATGATATAACTCAATATCATGGGAGTCATAACTAAAAATAAATAAATAAATTGAGTTATAACCAAACATCACATGAAGTATAACTAAACAACTATTGGATTATATAAATAAAATAATGTCATAATTAACATTACAATGTGTAATAATTAACAACACTATAATTCATAACAAATGACACATAAATCATAACTAAAAGTGCATATAGTACACAATACCATAAAATTTTCGTGCTTAGCATTCCTAAAAAATAAAGTTAATTGGTAAAAACAAGAACTAACATTTTGCGCAATGACATTTTGTGTGTGTGTGTGTGTGTGTGTGTGTGTGTGTGTGTGTGTGTGTGTGTGTGTGTGTCATTAGGATATGTATGCATAAACCTTTCCTCTAAAGAGTTCATAATAATCTGCAATTGTTAATACCTGACAATGTTGTTAATTGTCATCGTCATCCAAGTCATCTTCGACAAGATCGTCATCGTCATCGTCATTGTCAAAGTCATCTTTGACATGATCGTCATCGTCATCGCCATCGTCATCTTCAACATGATCGTCATTGTCATCATCAAAGCCAAAGTCAAAGGCAAAGGCGTCGTCATTGTCAAATTCATCTTGAACATTGTCATCATCAAAGTACAAGTCAAAACCGAAAAGGGCAAGTTCCTCATAGTCAACAACTCCATCGTCATTGCCTATGTAGTAATTAAAGAGAAACTAATGTTAATATTTGGCAATGTTGAAGTAAAAATCAATTTGTTTGTAAAATAATGAACCTATATCCGCATCTTCTATACTGCAAACAATTGGTGGTGGCATGAAGCATATCAGAAGTAGTGGTGAAGCTAGAATTTTGGCTCAAGAAATAGTAAAGTAAAACGATATGTCTATAATAGTGTTACCCACCCTGCTACACTTCGACCTTAATAAACTTAACCCTCATTTTTAATCATGACATTGACTTAGACTGTAATGATCGTCTCCAAACAAAATAAACTATTTTATTGATAAATTTCATTAAAAAAAATAAATAATCATTCTACATATTTGTATATATATATTTGTCACAGAAGGGGGAAAAACACCAATAAGAACTAACTAGCAAATATTATAAAAAATAATAGAAAATAACATTTAAAGATAGACTTTATAACATCATAAAGGTAATTTTTGTCATAAAATAAACATTTGAATAGTACAAATTATAAGAATTATTTTAAAATAAAGAGAAAAAAAAAAAGAGAGTATAATCAAATTTAGAGGGGGAAATTGAAAGAACTATTTATAAACCTATACTAAAACATAGATTTTAGAAAGTTGAGGAGGGGCACGTGCCCCTCCATCCCTAATGTGAAGAGAGAAATTCTATAATTCACACAATAAAAAAGATGTGTATCATATGTTTAATTATTCCGTTCAAAAGAAAAAGGGAAAACTTCACTTTACCCTTTGTAGTTTGGGTTATGTGCAGTTTAACCCCCTTAATATTTAGAAATGACCACATAACTCCCTTGTGAATTGTAGACTGAAGTGCACCGTTAGGCCCGTTAACAATTTTATAAAAAAGACTAAAATACCCTTGTATTTTCTTCATTTGTTTGAAAGGTAAGTGCACTTTAACCCCTTGTGCTTTATTCCATGTGCGATTTGCCACCTTGAAATTTGGAAATAAGCATATAACCTTTTTTTGTCTACCACATGTTTTACACTTGCTATTAAGTTGGACCGAATGTTTAACGGTTCACTTTAGTCCACAAACTACGTTGGGGTTATGTGATTATTTCCAAACGTTAGGAGGTAAACCGTACATAACTCAAACCACAGGGGGCAAAGTGAAGTTTACCCAAAACAAAATGTTTAATTATGAATTTTGTGGTTCTTAGTTATAATCAATAGTGATGTTTGTCATGATTTAGGTATGATTCATTATAGTGTTGGGTATGATTTAGTTATGACTTATTGTAATTGTTACTTTGGTAATGATCAAAATTTTTTTCGTTATACCTGAAATGATATTTGGTTTATGACTTATTGTGGTGTTGATTATGGCATATTGTGGTTACTATTTTAATTATGACCAATGAGGTCTTTAGTTATGTTTCAAGTGAATTTTGGTTAAGCCCCATTATTATTATTATTATGTTAATTATGACTAAAAGTGATGTAATTATTATATTTGTAATATTAATACCACAATTATCACAACTTGCGTATTGTACACACTATAAAAATAGGTGTGTATTGTATGACCCATCTCAAGAATATTTATATACTATTAATTCTTAAATACAGAGTTCATCGTATCTCATATGCATCATTTTACGTGTTTTTTTGGTATATATTATGACAATTTGTGATAATTATTACGTAATTTTCTAATAGAATTACAAGAGTTTGTTATTAAAAAATAAAGTTAAACATTACAAAAATGCCTAAATTTATTTTTGAATCACAAATTATTGTAATTTTATTAAAAAAATTACATAATATTTACTATAAAAATATATTTAAAAAAATACTTGCACCACCTCCAGAAGGGATTTCCATTATTGTTGGACACCAATAATTATATGAACCCCATTTAACTATGCCGAATTTACCAAGAATGAGAATGTGTAGTTGAGATTGAATTTGTGTAGTGTGTGGTATATGTGTGAAATAAATCTGAACCATAAAATGATAAATCTAAATAGTTAAATCTAAATTTGTAGTATTACTGCGTTGGACACACCATGGTTGTTAGTGAGGTAGTCGTGTGGTTAGGTTTAGTACCTTATTTCACCATTTTGACTAACTAGTATTTACCTTGTGAAAATATTTTTAGAAGTTAATTTTATTTTTCACTTTTATAATTTGACTCAAATTTTATTTTGATCCCTACATTTTTATTCCAATTTCAATTTGATTATCCCATCCAAATTTTCATTATTTTTTTCTATGTGTACATTTCAAAATCGTTAATTTTAACTTCCAACTTGAATAGAAGGACCAAACTAAAACTAGATTTAAAGTATATAGACCAAACTATTTAATTTGAAATCATAGGGACCAAAGTGGAACTTGGTTTAAACTATAAGATTTAAAAGCCTAATCTAATTACTAACTTGCTAATTTCCTAACTTGTTCAAAAATAAAATAAAATAAAAATAATAATTAAAAAATAAATAAATATTATCATTTTGCAAACTTTTTTTTTATCAGCAAAAAGTAAACTTTATTGATGAAAAAGCTATATAAAAGTGAAAAACAAACGTCAATAAAGGGAGGAGAAGTGCAACAAGCATCACAGCTAATATGATACCCCTGTTCCGTAATGCGTTAATTGATCCTTAATATGAATGAGATTATGTGTTTTGATATGATTTTGTGCACCATTATGTGAAATTATGTGGTTTTGAATTTCTATCTGTTCACCGTAGGAATATCTGTTTGATTATTTGCCTCGAAAAATAAATTGAAGGCCTTATCGGCCACAGAACCCGAAATTGACTGCGCCACTGTGATTTGCATAATTTTTAGAGCCTACGGTGGAATTTAATTGAAAATTTATTCAAGTCAAATTAAATTGATTTAATTATTGGTTTAGTGCACAATTATTTGATATTCATATTTTTTGGCTAGTGGGACTTATTTTAAATGGGCATTCTACACTCAATTCCCTTTTTATATTCATTTGGGCTGATTTCAACTCTAAGATAAGAGAGGGGAGGGTCGGCTATAGAAGGAAAAAGGGGAGAGTTGTACAATTTGGTTCAAGACTTGAATCTCTTGAAGATCTAGATCTAGATTTGGCTAGAGCTTGAGTGTTGAAGCTCTTAGGTAAGTGAATTCATGGACTTTTGTTTGTAATTTGTAAATTCAAAGTTGAAAAATGTTAAAGAACATGAATTGAGTTGGTTTTGTTAAATTTGAAGTCTTAGAACACATGCATGTAGGAAATTGTTATGAATTTCCATATTTGAACACAATGTGTGTGTAATTGCTTTGAATGTTGCATGTTTGAGCTCAAAGGGGGATGGTCCATGTAAATTTGTAGTTGAAACTCATGTATAATCACCATTGGTATCATCTAAGTTGAGAATGGGAGCTAGACATCACATGCATGTACAATCTATGACGATAAGAGCTTTGAATGAATGAAGGTGTATGTTAGAATTGAGTTTGGTGTCAATTCGAGCCATGCATGTGTTAAATCCTTGAAATTGAGCTCCATGATGATGTGTTTTGGTGCTTACACCATGTTAGAACAAGTATATGTGAGATTTGAGCCATGAGATGCAAGATATGTTGGCTTAAAGGTCGAATTCAAACTCTAGAACACAATCTGGAAAACCCAAAAATTTTATGTCCGCTCGAGCGTTATTTTCGTGCTCCCAGCATTTTTGCAGAGTTGGATGTCCGCTCAAGCGGGGAGCTTTTGTAGACAGGCCTTCCGCTCGAGCACCCTAACTCACGCTCGAGCGCAATTTTGAGGTAACCAGTACTTTTGTAGGCCTCTTGGGTCCGCTCGAGCGGGTGAGTCCACGCTCGAGCGGGGACCCTGTTTTCTGAAATTTTGTTCATACGTTCTGTGTTTCGTTTTCCGTTCTCTTTCACTTGTAATCACTCTTAGGCATATGTTAAGCATTGTAAATGAGTTAATGAGATAAGAATAAAGCCTAAAGAGGAATATGTAAATTAAGGAACGGATTGAATTGTTAGTGACCCTTTTGTGTTCATGAAATGTGTAGGGTCAAGCTTCAAGGCAAATCCACAAGCCGATCACGGTTAGTAATATCGATATTTGAAAGCTTAGCAATGTCCAACTGTTTATTCCCTTATAAGCTTTATGGGTTACTAATTGGGATTGTGGACAAAAGTCTGACATGAATGAATGAATGGACCGAAGGTCGTTTTGATATGAATAAATGGACCTAAGGTCGTTTTGATAGAAATAAATGGACCTAAGGTCATTTTTAAATGAATGAGTGGGCCGAAGGCTGTTTTGACACAAATGTATGGGCCGAAGGCTATTTTGACGTAAGCGAATGGACCGAAGGTTGTTTTGACAGAAATGAATGGATCGAAGGTCGTTTTGATAGAAATGAATGGGCCGAAGGCCGTTTTGACATAAATGATTGGGCCGAAGGCCATTTTGACAAGAATGATTGGGCCGAAGGCCGTTTTGACAAGAATGATTGGACCGAAGGTCGTTTTGACATAAATGATTGGACCGAAGGTCGTTTTGGCACAGACGAATGGACCGAAGGTCGTTTTGACATAAATGAACAGACCGAAGGTCGTTTTGACATAAATGAATGGACCGAAGGTCGTTTTGACAAGACATGAATGAATGGGCTAGAGGCCGTTTCGACACGAAAGTGTAAATAGGCCTAAAGGCCAGTTTGATATGAAAGTTTGAAAAGGGCGAAGGCCAGTTTGACACGAGTAATGGTTTGACAATGAAACGAATGAATTGGGCTCGAGGCCATATGATGTGTTTGGAACCACAGTTACTTAACTTACATATGTCTATGTGTGTATGTATTAGTTAGAAACGCAAATTGGGCCCGAGGCCGTTTGATGTATATTGTTCCAGTGTATATTCTTTATTTGATATTATTCACTGGGCTATCGCTCATGCTCATTCATGTGCTTGTAGGTGAGCCAAGAGAGGTCCAGACCTAGCCTCAGTGAACTCAGTATGGGACAACTGAGATTTGGAGAGTCAGCCCTTGCGTCTCACGTACGAGACCCGTCTTCGTCCCTTGTTGTGTATTTATATTTTGTCATGTCGGCGAAGATTTTGCATCAATGGTATATAGTTTTGACGGGTTGACTTACATTTGAATGATCCTGTCTGTACAGAATTTTATGTTACTGTATCTTTTTGACGTGAGTTATTAACATGTTTTCGTATGGATTGTTATGATATGCCATGTAAGCACAGCTCTATGGACAAAGTTTAAAATTTGCTTCCATTTGGCCCCTTTACTCTGATGAGTTTTGTTTGGTTTGATTTGAGGCCGTAAGTAATCTCACGATTACTGGCCGGTTATGGCCTTAACCCATGGGGGCGGGTTCAGGTCGTGACAGCTAACCACAATAATCTCAAGTAGGTTGGCACTGAAGGGCTAAGTCAATCATATGCCAGCACTAATTTTTCCTAAAGTTTAACCATATTCTTTAGTAATGTGAGAGATTATGCAGAATATTATGTAAAATATTGGGAATTCCTAACATTGTCCAATTATCATTGGACATGCCATAGGTTTGTATTCCTTTATCTTGTGTTTGATTCATTGAAATTAAATGAAATAGGATGGTCATTCCATTAGAACATATATTTTCATATTAGTGAATCAAATACAACCTTATCATAACTACTTTTTTCTTAGCTGTAAGATGTATAGCTAAAAAAATTGAGTAGTGAAGTTGCCTTCTTGAGTTCGCCGAAAACTTGCAAATATATAATTGGAGTTTTACCTGGAAATTTGGAGCAGAGTCTTGCTTTGATTATTTTGGCTGGAATTTTAGTATCATTTACATCCGGGCCAAAGCACACGAGACTTGGAAGATTTGCAAGGTAGACAGAGTGAATTTCTCGTGAAAAGATTTCTTCTTCGTTTTCCCTGGTGACAATCTTTTCTACCTTCTTGCAATGTTGAACTGTTAGATATTCTAGATTCACAAGAGCGTTGGCCATGGAAATTGTGAATATATATCTCAGGTTGTCACAGTGCTGCGCTCTTAGAGAACTCAGATTTTGGAAACAATGAGTTTGTTGCAAAATATTCTTCCATATGTGGGTCAACTCAGGCAAATACTTCAATTTCAATTCGCTTAACTGAGTGATTAATGTTTCTTTCTCAGCAACATCAGCACATACACCCTCCTGGAGATCAAATATCATTTCCACTGAATCACACCACCATACTTTTAGCCCTTGTATATTGTGTAGCCTTTGCATTAACTTGGATGAGACAATACTTGATAATTTTCCACAACACTGGACCCGCATGAATCTTACTTTGTCAAGGCGTCCGACTTCAAGTTGGTTGTGCCATATCTCAGTTGGCTCATCGATTCCTGTGACATCAAGTGTTCCCTTGGTGCTTAAACTAAACTGCAATTGTTATCACCTCAATTGTGTTAGTGACATATTTACTAATCCATTGTTTCATTAAAAAAATAAGATCAGACTAATAGTTAAATATATATCATTTCCAACAAAATATTTCAGGGACTAATTATTTAGAACTAACAATCTATTGTATTGCAATCTGCCTCTATCTAGTCCGTCCAAACAAACACTCCCTTAGTGTTAAACGCCATTTATTTGGCAGTTGGAAACAATTGACAAAAGAATAATTAATGATATACAAATAGAAAAACATATAAAATTTATATATAGAGAATGATGTGGTTGCACTGAGACTTGTCCTTTTAAAATCATATGCACATTAAAATGACATTTAATTACAAAAAATACTACCATTACATCATTGTAGAAAAAAAATTAGGGAAAATATCATATCAATAGAGTTTTGAAAAAATAATTAGAAATTAGTGAGAAACTTTATAAATATTCATAATCAAAATTGTAAACTTTTTCATGGGCTTGTATTTTTTTTTTTTTTTCCTGACATCAACTGGGATGTAATAATCCCAAAAAATTATGTCTAATTTTTATTTTTTAAAAGAATGGATAATTTTTCTTGGCAAAATCTTTGACCGCATCAATGCTAAAGAGTTTATTCTCCTTGATTTTGTGTACCCAACAATTCTTTCCTCTTCAAACATTTAGAGGTTTATCCTTAGTTTAATGGATATTGTAAATATTTTCTTTGAAAGAATGAGTTGGTAATGTTGAATACTATAATTTTAAGACAACTCACTTACCTTTCTATCCAAGAGATGGTGTTGTGCTGAGTTAAAAAATTTCACTTCTCGAACATTGCGCTCTTGTGGCTCTAGCATTCGCTGCAATGATGAAGGGAGTGCCCTCATGTTGGGACAGTTGATTACTTTTATCTCCTCGAAGAATGATCCTTCAAATGTGTAAGCTTGGGGACATAAACTCTTGAGGTTTGGCAGATGATAGAGTCTGAGACTATTTAGTTGAGGGAACATGATTATATTTGTTGCAACTTCATCGTCTACTTTGGGTTCCTCATTAACTATCGCTTCCAACACACCACATGCAGCTACAATTATTTCTTGTAGTTTCACAAGAAGTCTAGCTTGAGAAGATGAGAATATATATCTCAAACTACTACAACCCACTACTGTTAAGGATGTCAGGTTCTGAAAGCTTGGAATTCTTAGTAAGTTGCTCTTCCAAACATGTGTCAACTTTGGTAGATAACGTAGGATCAATTTTGTTAATGAAGGGAGTACGATATCTGGATAGCCTTCCCTAACAATTATTCCTTCAAGATCAAATGCTACTTCCACAGATTGACACCTCTCCACACTAAGTAGTTCAAGACTCTGCATGCCCTTAATCACATTGGACGGAAAAAGAATATTCGATAGCTTACGACACATCCAAATATTCATGTATCTCACTTCAGGTTGAAGTTCCCTAGGCCATATCTCTATCATGTTATCCATTCCAGCGATCGCCAATTTCTCAATTGTAATTAATTTAACCTACAAAGTCCATTCACAGGGTTACAAATATAGTTAAACACATTTCCATTTAAAAAAAAAAAATCCATTAAATATCGTTCATTTAATGTTGAAAATAACATAGCAAAATTTATGATTCTGTTTGTGTCGAGTGTGGTTTAGATAATGAAGTTGCTAACCACTTAGTCATGATCTTAAGTGAATTTCATCGTTTTTTAAATTAAAATTATTTTCTTCAAAAACTATAAAATTGGAGTATTGCTCTATATACAAGTTTAAAAATTAGACCCACTTTTTAAGTTCAATGATATGACAATCAATTAAGATATCTAAGGTGACATTCTCTCTCATATCTTCTCTAATTATTAACCAATCATATTATTTACATATCATTGGATCTAAAAAATGAGTGGACTTATATATCATTTTTCATGAAATTATACGCGTTTTGTAATGCAAGCTCACTATGCTTGAAAATCATTGATTTTGTCATTTCATAGCAAGATAAAGTTAACAAGAAAAAATAGAATATATTTTTGAGTTTAATAAAATATTGGCCTCCAAACACGTTTTACAATGTAAATCAGACTTTTGACAAATTAAGTAAATAACATCAAGTAAAATGATTGAGTGGGATCCTTGTTTGTCGTTTTTTTGTGTTTTGTTTTTTCTTTGATTGGTCCCTCTCCAATTCTTTAGTCAAGTGCTAGCATAGGATTGCGCTTGCTTTTTCATGCCAACCTAATTGGGATTGTCGACTCTAGCTATGATACTTTGTGCACTTCCCTCCTTTGTTGATGTAAGTTATGCTTGTAATTTTACTTTTCATCAATAAAGTCTTTTCTTTGCTGATCAAAAAAAAAATATTAGATACTGTAATTAAGTTTTACCATATTAGAATATTTTTATTGATAGCTTTCTTGGTGACCACTCTTACATGACTATATGTAGGCCTCTTATTGTATTGTGAAGAGACACATTATTGAATACACTTTTCTATTTCTTCAATACTGCTAACATGGTATCAGAACTATAGGTTAAGTTCTTGCTATTCTTCGCCTTACTGGCGGGCGACAACCTTTCCTTGGCTGCTCGCTGGATCTCAGTCCTATTTGCTATCTTTGCATCCCAAACCCCTTAGTCCTTGAACCTGAGTATCTCACAGCCACACATTCGTCTCTTTCTCCGACCATCACCGCCATTACTCACTGCAGCTCCTACCATTGCCTCTACCTCGGATGTCTATTCCATCACCCCAATTATAGCTTCAGCCATGGCGCCACCAGTTCCAGCCCATCGCCGCCGTCCTACGCTGTTGCTCAACCACCAACCCACATTCAGGATCTTTCTCTTCCTCTCTTTGATTTACCCCTCTCATCTACACTCTCATTTTTTTAATCAAACCCATCTTACACACTTTTCCAAACCCACAATTTTTTAATTAAACCCATCCAAAATTCTCTTTCCCTCAGGTATACTATTTCTATTCAAACAAAACAATATGTTTTTCAACACAATCACACAAGCTTGTCCCACTATTAAAATGAAAATTCCTTTCTACAATTTTTTTGTTTTAGAATATGATCTCTCTTCGCTCCACTCTATCTTTCCCTATATTTCGACCTCAAATTGATTTATATCTTCAAACCTATTTGAGTTTGAGGGGGCAGAGGTAATATACTTATATCATGGTGAGCAAGGTGATACACCATGCAAACACCCAAGCTGTCCCTTGGCGCACCATCGCCTAAGCTACCCGTTGGCGCACTATCTAAGTCGGCCCCTGATGCATTCTGTCTTAAGCTATCCCCTAGCGCACTCAATTACTACAATGGTCCGGTACGACCATAAACTGTCTTTTGGCATTAGCTTTAGTTGCTCCTACAATGATCCAATATGACCATAAACTATCTTTCAGCATTAGTTTTGGCTGCTCCTACAACGGTCAGGCATGACAATAAATTGCCTTCCAACATTGTTATTTTCATTTTATTTTATTTTCTCTAGTTTCTCTTTCCAATCTCCAATTGGTCTCTTTGCAACCACCTTGAATTTGACAGAGACTGTTAGTGAATATTGTATATATATATATTATATTCACTATATAATAGATACTGTAATTAGGTTTTACCATATTAGGATATTTCTATTGTTAGCTTTCTTGGTGACCACTCTTACTTGGTGACCACTCTTCCTTGCTTATATATAGGCCTCTCATTGTATTGTAAAGATATATTTTATTGAATGCACTTTTCTATTTCTTCAATACTATTAACATTGAGAAAGAATAAGGTTAACAAGAATGTTTTCTATTAAAATATCAAGCTTAAATTAATTAATTTTTGCTTTATTAATATTTTGAAAATCGGGGAATGACAGATTAGAGGTGAACTTATAAATTTCCTCTACTCTATCGGGGGCAAACTCACCTAAAAACAAAATAGGTTTATCATACACACACACACACACACACACACACACACACACACACACACAGATAAAAAGAGAGAGATTGGGGTGGCTTAGTGAGGTAGAGGCAGGGCCAGCCTTGAGATTTATCATATCTTAGGAAAACTATGAAATGAGGCCCTCTTACATATACTTTTTTGGGTAAATTACAAATACATCCCATGAAATTTGCTTAAAATATGAATTGTTTCCTGTGATTTTGAAAATTATAGCATGTCTCTTAAAGTTTCTAATTTCATAACAAATAGAGCATTTTATTAATAAATCATCAAACCAATTAACGAGATTTAATAATGTCAGAAATTTATTTCAATTAAGAATTTAGGTAATTTTATTATTGAATAAGAGAGCAGTTACAAATTTTATTTTTTCAATTAGTTTTGTTAAATAAAATTTTTTAACAATGGAATATTTGTAATTTTCTAAACCACAGATGTAATCTATATTTTAAGCAAACCTTAAGAGGCATTTATAATTTACATTACTTTTTTTGTAAAAATTTTATAGATAAAATGATAAGTACTAATAATTTTTTATTTGTTAATAGTCACAAAAAAGTTTACTTGCACAAATAATCGTTAAAATTATAAATTAAAATTTACTTCCATATATTAAGATAAAAAGAAATCATTGCAAACTCTCAAAAGGATAAAAATTTGATGTTGTTATTTTATAATTTAGCAATATTCAGTTTATAATTGACCCAACTATCACATTTTAGCAGCAAAATAACTAATTAAATTTTCATAATCTAATTTATTTACCAAATCTTTTTCAATAGATAATATAACTAATCCATTCAATAATTCTTGCAACATTATTGATCAAAGGAAAGATTTATTCAATATATATATATTCAATTTGGCCCAACAACACATATATGAAAAAATTAAGAATTGTTCGTTGCTAGTACAAGAATTTTTTTAGGGGCCCTTTAGACTAAGCCACAATCAATAAAAAAAATTTACGGTAAATTACAAATACATCTTTTAAAATTTTCTTAAAATACGCATTCCCCTTGTGGTTTGGAAAATTATAAGTATTCTCAATTTTATTTTATTAATTAATTCATATAATTTTATTATTGTATGAGAGAGCAGTTAAAAATTTTATTTTTTCAATTAATTTTGTTAAATAAAAATTTTTTCTTAATAAAATAAAAATATAAAAATTGGGCCCAATGTTTATTGGGTCTATTTGAATAATATAGTATAAGGTACTAATGAATTGGGTTATCCACCAGCCGGTCCTGTTTTTGGATTTTATTACCCATTAGGTTCTGACTTAGAACTTTATGTACACATAAGTCCTGGCCCATCTATTATTTTTCCTTTTTAACCCTTGAGTGTTTTGTGTTGCCCTAAACAATCTTTTGTTCTCTCTTTTCCTCCACCATTTGTGCAGACTCTCTCTTTCTCACTACTACTACAATAACCTATTACCATCGCGCCTCTCATCACGCGGAGACCACCATCATCGCAACTCGCCTACATCTGATGGCCAACCATGCGTAGTTCGTAGAGAGGGATTTGTAGGGTTGCAACGACTATGCATGGCAGCAATGAGAGTTGCGATGGTGGTGGGACAGTGGTGGTAGGGGCGAAGATAAAGGTTGCGACGAGGAGGGGAAAGGGATGGAGGCTGATGGCTAATGGCCAGCAATGGACAAGGTTTTGGGTTAGGGTTAGGGTCAAAGACGATGAGAATAATTTGGTATTATTTAAAAATTAGTGGTGTATATTGAGACACAATTAAAAGCCTTAATTTGTGTGTGGTGTGAACAGAGTAGGTGGTGTGTACTGAAAGGATTTGTGGTGTGTAAATAGAATCACCCTAAAAAAAAGGAAGGACTTAATGGAATATCAACCTTAATAGGACTTTTAGATGATTAACCCTACAAAATAACATTGTAAAACTAATCATTTCAAAAGTTCTTCCCAAGAATTTTAAGTAAATCAAAAACCTTATAAGTTATAAAAATCTCTTTGGAACCACTACTCAAATAAGTCCAAGTCTTCTGCAGTGTTTTTCCTTGTAATGTTTGTGTAGTGCACCAAAATGACGTCATTTTGGTGTGCGCACAAAAAACAATGAAACGAAACAAAACGTAGAAGAGGCAAAAAAGCTAGAGAGATGAAGACCCACAGTGCAAACAGAGCACTTCTTCACCTTCCTTTCTCACATCGACCACCTCTAACAATCACCCCTCATTTCCTATCCCATCCCCTCCCTCTCATTTCCCAAAATATGCCATTAACATCTCTGGCAACCCCCCCCTCCCGGGCGCCTGGGAGATCCACCTCATCTTCCCACTGTAGCCCCATCCCTACCAGTCCTTCCCCCCATCTCAACTCCGACGAGCCTCTCTAACCCGTTCCAACCCCCACCCGCCCCTTTCCAACCACCATTGTCGTCGCAAGCTCTCTCTATATCTATCTCTATTTCTATTTCGATCTCGCCAACGTTGGTGTTAGCGGGGGTAGTAGGGTGGTCAAATAGTGGAGGGGTACTATCGATCAAGCACCTTCTTCTCTCTCTCACCTGTGGGTCTTCTCTTTGGTGCTTCTATGCTTTGCTCTTGCGTTTCGTTTCAAAATTATTTTTTTGGGGGTGTGCAACAAAATGACGTTAGTTTAGTTTTGCATGTGGCATTTATCCATGCAAAATTCTAACGGTGAATGATAGCGAGACCACATTGTAACAAAATTGAAAATATAGGGTTTAAATTGAAACTATAGTGACTAAACTGACATTTCGTTTAAACTATAGGGACTAATGGTTGTTCCTTAACCTCAAAACCCTTTATTTTAAATTGTAGGGACAATTACAAAAAATAATAAATAATAAATAAATAAAACCTCCAATGTTTGAGCCTTGCAACAATATAAATTCTGAGTTTTCAATTTTATCAATTGAAACCTTAATTTTTTTAAATTTTTTTCAATCTAAATCATTTGCCTACTTTTGTTAACTAAAATTCATCCCCCAAAAAATGGTATTTTAGTTATTAAACTCAATGTAGATATGCATAAAATGTCCAAAATATCCATTTTCATTGAGTTTAATGACTAACATACCCTTTTTTTTTTTATTGATTTTACTTAACAAAATAGGCAAATGATTCAGATTAAAAACAAATCAAAAATTCAAGTTTTAAATTGACAAAATCAAAACTCATGGTTTATTTTGTTACAAGGGTCTTTTTTTTGGTGTGTGTGTGTATGTGTATATATAATTTCCCCTAAATTCTTCCATCCAAAATACAATCTTAGTATTTTTAAATAAGAGGACTTGCGTGTAATGCCTAACGTATAGACTTATTGTCCAATATGTCTTGTGAGAATTAATGGCGTTTTTCATCAAATACTATTAAAAAAACATCACTAATTATTAATTTTCAGCGACAGTTTGAAAAATCTGTCACAAAAAATGTCATAATTATAATTTTTAACGGCAATTTAAAAAATCATCACGAAAAGTAGCAAATTTTCAACTTTCAATGACAGTTTGAAAAACTCGTCATAGAAAAATGTCACTAATTGTAAGATTTAGCGACAAATTTACTAGGACTTGATGGGAATTAAGTCCAACTATTAGGACCTATTGATAGTTTACCCTTCAAATAATTTGGTCAAATTTCGCAAAATTACAGTCCAATTCATATTGGTTTAGAAATAGGGCAAATTATACCAGTAGTCTCCATAATTGTCTCTCATGTCAATTTGGTTTCTGTAATATTAATTTTGCCCTTTAATTCTTCAAATTGTGTCAATCTAGTCCAAGTGATAATAGCTGTTAAAAAATTGAATAAAAATCAAAGGCAAAATGATCTATTAAAAAAGGAAAGAATCGATTCAAATTGGATGCGAATCCTTTAATAACTTTGAAGGGAATTTCAAAACCATTTTGTCCCATAATTTTAGTCCAATTTCTAAATGAAATATTATCAATTAGACTAAATTGATACCATGTGCAAAATTGAAAGGCAAAATTGATGCAATTAAAATTATAACCAAATTGATATAAAGCAAACTGCAAGAGTTAAATGTAATTTATCGAAAGAAATACAACACATAAATATGGAAATTTGTTCCTAAATACTAAATTAATTTCAAGTGTAGTTTGACGTTCTTATTTTTGCATCCAACAACATATTCAATCCAAAAAATGTCGTGTTCTCATTATAGACAAAAAGGTCAAATGAAAATAGCAAAATAATAAATAAAATTTATAGACACCCCACAGAAGTCAAAGAAGCTTATTTATTTATTATTTTGCTATTTTCTTTGACTTAAAAATAAATAAATAAGCTTAAGTCTAAGAAGCATACCTTACTGAAGAGAGGTTGTATAATATCGTAATTGCTATTCGAAGTATTGCAAAAACTATTAAGATTTGGCATCTCCCAGAGTATCAGCTTGTTCAATTGCGGCAGCTCAATTCCAGTCATAGCCTTGCAGAGAGCAGTAAAACTTGGTAGGCCTATAAGATACAATTCCTCTAGTTTAGGAAACACAATTTTATGTGTTGTTTCTATTGTTGCTGATGCTATCTCATTTTGAGCTCCTTCTTCTTCACTCGAAATAAGTACTTCCATCATGCGACATTTAGATACCTTAAGTATCTGTAGTTGCATTAGATCTCTGGCTATGGATAATGAGAACATGCTTTCCAATTTATCACATCTCTCCAGTTCTAGAAAAGTCAAGTTGCAGAGCCGTACAAGTTGAGTAGGACCCTTCCACAAATGCGTCCCTGTGGGCACGTCCCATAGGTTCAGCTTTTTCAACGCACTGAAGGCCACCTATAATGCCCCAATTTTCATAAAATCCAATGAAACAAATCAAACTCGTATTGGTTATTTATTTTTAAATGAAATTAAATTGACATGCGGAAGTCAATAATAATCATAAACAAAATAATTCTCTTCTCCCGTTATACTTCATTTCATTATAGTTTGAGATTTACAAAGGAGATTACATGTGATTACACATTCACAATTTCCAAAGCATAGATCTATCACAAGTAACACAATGCTAGATAAATATTCAAAATTTAAATGCCCTAAGGGATTACAAGTTACAATGGTTAGAACCCTATTACAAAAAGAATGGGTCTCTACCCAAACATATAAACCAATGCTTTACAAAAATAAGCAAACAAAATAAAGGAGCATTCATGCTCCGAAAATCACATCACGAGCCTTCAACGAGGCGGACGCAAATCACCAACAGCTGAAAATGATTTTCCACGATGGGATGAACTCTAATGCCCAGTAAATATAATATTAACAATCTATATGAGATTAACATGATTATGATCATGAATGCAATGATGCGCTATGCTAAAAATATAAGGTTTTTTTTTCTTTCAATAGGATGCTCAATGCACTACTTTCAAAACAATATTCATTTCAACAATTTCATTTCAATACATCGGGGTAGTAAACAAGACATTGGAATTCCCTGGTACGTGTCTGGAAGTAGGCTCTCAAGCACCACCAAATACCCTTTTAACGCTACTAACCAGAACGAAATTGATACCTACTCCGCTCGTGTTTTAGGACTTTCACCATTACTCTCAAACCAACTTAATTCTCAAATCCACAATTACATCCCCTATCCAGATTTACCACGTTATCCACATTCCCAACATTGTCAAAATAATAGCATAATCTCAATGTAAGGCCATGGGAGTGCAATGGATGCATGAAACAATAATCTGTAACAAAATATTCCAATACGAAAATATATTTAGAACATAACTCAACATTCCCAAGAATTCCAAAATAGTATGAGATTCCAATAAACTCATCAGTTCTCAGCATATATCCCATATTTCATAATTTCTATTATTTCCAATAAATCCAATAAATTCATGATAACTAATATCTCCAAGGAAATTCACAATCTCCATAATAGATCACCAATTTTCACATTATTCCAAAAATTTAATCCTATTCAAAATCACATTTTTCATTTCTCAAATTTTCAAGGGTTTGAAAACAATTTAGAGTGTTGTCAATTTAAATATAACAAAGGTTTTAAATAACGGTGGCGGTTACTGAAATGGTACCAGTAATGCGACGGTTATGGGTGTAACTATCATAGCGTAAGGTAATGGCAAGCCGTGAATTTTTAAAACTTCACACAACTTTAAGAAAACATACCAATACGCATGTTCTTATTTCAAAATCACATTAAGCGAGGCTCAAAACAATTTTTAGGATTTTTGTTTAGTTTTAAAACATGATCCAATATATATACTAATTTTTATATTAGTTTTAAGTTGCTATGAAAAATTTTCCTATTGTTGAATTTATTTAATTTTCTTTACTTTACGAATTATAATTATGAATAACTTTTCCGATTTGTTAAAAAAGTTAATATTAAAAACAATAGTCTCAGAAATAGAAATTCAAAATACAAAATGTCAAACATAATAATGTAAAAGTATAAACATGAAATCTAAATTTTGTTGAATAAATTTAACATAAAAGAAATAGATTAAGTTCATATTCAAATATAATTAAGTAAAAGAGTACTGAAATCATGTAGAACTTGAAAATTGGACATTCGAAACATATATGGATTTTTACTTAGTATTTTTAAATAAGGGGACTTATGTATAGGTCCTAAAAGGTGGACTTATTATTGAAGATCCTGAGCCGAAGCAGAATAACAGTTCAACTGATTCAACTGATTCTGTTTCAACCAATGCTGCAACTGATTCTGTTATATCAGCTACACCAAGAAGATTCCCGAAGCATCTGCTATCTCAGCCATACAGTGGTCAATATCACTCAGTTGTAACAACTTAGAGCTTACATATAAGTCTATAAATAAGCATTGTAAATCAATATTGATGTATCTCTAAAAAATAATAAAAAGTTCTTTCAATTCTTCATGGTATCAGAGCCTCTCTCTCTTACGAGTTGATTCATGGCTCCTTCCACGTCTTTATCTTCTCTCATGTCTTCAACCTCACTTACTCCAAATCTCTCATTACTGATTTCAAACCTTTCTTCGTTTATCACCATCAAGCTTGATGCATCAAATTTTCTAATCTGGAAAAATCAAGTGCAGAACATTCTTATTGCTACTAGTCTTCTTGGATTTGTTGATGGAACTATATCATGTCCACAAATGACAATATCAGATTCTTCTGGTTCAGAAAAAGAAAATCCTGAATATCTGCAATTGAAGATTATTGATGCACACTTGCTCAGTTGTATTACTGCAACTTTGTCACATGAAATCTATTCATCTGTTCTTCATCTTCATAGTTGTGCTGAGATCTGGACTGCCTTACATAAGCGATTCACTTCGCTTTCTCGGTCACATGTTCATCAGTTGAAGAACAAATTAAACAGCATTTCGAAGAAAACAGATTCGATGGAGAATTATCTTTCCAAGATCAAAGCCTTGGTCAATCAATTGGCTCTTGTTTCTTTCTTTATAGATGATGAAGATCTTGTTTTGCTTACTTTGAATGGTCTTCCTGATGAGTATGATGCCTTCAAGACTACTATTCGAGCCAGAGCATAGTCAATTTCCATGGAAGAATTGACTGCTCTTCTTCTTTCTGAATCTGTTCATATTGAATCCAAACTTCAGCAACTTTCTTCTGAACCTACTATGGCCTTCTCGTCAGTTCGAGGTTCTTTCAATTCTAATCTCAGAGGTCGTTCAATTCTAATCTCAGAGGTCGTTCTTCTGCCTTCAGAGGTCACTCTTACAGAGGTACTCCTAGAGGTGGTGGTAGATCTGGATCTAATTTCACCTCTAACTCTGGTTTTTCACAGAATTTTCATGATCAAGGAGGCTTCTCTCGCAGCAGAGGTAGATCTATAACTTGTCAGATTTGTGGAGGTTCTGGTCACTCTGCATTAGACTGGTGGTATCAGATGGATATTCAGTATCAATCTTCCTCTAGTTCTCAGCATCAGCATCCTTCGAAGTCTAGCTCCAGAGCATTTGTTGCTGCTACTCCATCAGCTACTTCATCAACAGCTACTTCTCCTCCTCAAACACCTTGGTACTTGGACTCTGCTGCTACAAACCATATCACACATGATCTTCATATCCAAGTTCTGATCAGATCACTATAGGTAATGGAACTACAGTTCCCATTCACAACACTGGTAAGGGACTGCTTCCTACACCTCATTGTTCTTTTCGATTAAAACATGTTTTACATGCTCCTTCTATTTCTTCTAACCTTCTGTCAGTTCACAAATTTACTAAGGACAATAATTGTCTCATTACCCTTGATGATTCTAAATTCGTGATTCAGGACAAGGATTCGAAGAGAACTCTTCATCAAGGTTATAATACCAATGGCCTCTGCCATTTTTACTCTCCTTCTACATCTATGCTACCTGCTGATCCATCTATCCATAATTCATACCTTACTACATCACATACACCTGTTTCTCCCTCCGTTTGGCATAATCGATTAGGCCATCCCTCCCTCGTGAAATATAATCATCTTAAACCATTGTTGATTGTTTCCCAGAATAATATTTCACAGAATAAAATGGCATCTTGTACTGATTGTTGCATAGCTAAAAGTCATAGACTTCCGTTTCAATTATCTAATACTACTGTGAATGCCCCGCTGTCTCTTATCCATAGCGATGTATGGGGGCCATATTCTTCTACTTCTGGTTATAAATACTACTTACTTTTTGTGGATGACTTTAGTCGATTTACTTGGCTTTTTCCATTATCTTATAAAAGTGAAGTGTGTGATAAGTTCATAGCATTCAAGGCTTATATTGAAAAACAATTTCATACTTCATTACAAATTCTAAGAACTGATGGACGATCTGAATATTTCACTAATAAAATGACCTCTTTCTTGAGTACGCAAGGGATTATTCACAAACATTCTTGTCCTCACACTCCCTCTCAGCAAATGGTATCGAGAGGAAACATCAACATATCAATCAAACTGCTCATCGCTCTTCTTCATCACTCATATGTACCATTACAATACTGGTTTGATGTTGTTGCTATTTCTACTTTTCTTATTAATAGACTTCCGTCTTCAAAGCTTGGACATAAATCTCCTTTTGAAAAGCTTTTTCACTACACTCCCGACTACTCATATTTTCGCGTATTTGGTTGCCAGTGCTTCCCTTGGCTTAAGCCTTATCAACCTCTTAAGCTACGTCCTAAATCTGTCTCCTGTGTTTTTTTGGGTTATCATCCGTTTGCTAAACGTTATCGCTGTCTTGATCCACTCACAGGTCGAATTTATCTGTCTAGACATGTGGTCTTTAATGAGCATGTGTTTCCCTTTACTCATTTGAATGCTTCTTCAGTCTCTTCACCGTCACCAACCTCACCTGCTATTCAATTTTTTTTCTGGCTGTCTTTCTCTTCTTCTATTGTTTCTCCGACCTCTCAGACCTTATCTAGTTCCATATCTCCTAGTTCCGTATCTCCTCCTACTTCTTCTTTACCAACTGCTACAGTTCCTATTTAGTCCATTTCTATTGAGTTACCACCTCTACCTCCTTCTCATTCTAATCAGCATCCTATGATTACAAGTTCCAAATCTGCTGCTCCTCATCACTGTTTGATTGCTTCCCCTGCCACTGCTCCTTTACCTGCTTCCTCCGCTCATTCTGCACCTGCCACTGTACCTGTGGTTGATTCCTACACTCATTCTGAACCTCCTTCTTACAGTGAAGCCTTACTATCTCCTGTTTGGCATCAAGCTATGCTTGAAGAATTCTCTACTCTTCAACAACAACATACATGGTCTTTGGTGTCACTTCCCCCTAACAAATCTGCTATAGGTTGTAAATGGATTTTCATGGTGAAACAAAATTCTGATGGCACTATTGCATGGTATAAGGCACGCTTAGTTGCCAAAGGGTACCTGCAGAAAGAGGGTATTGATTTTCATGAGACTTTCAGTCCTGTGGCAAAGCAACCCACTATTCGCATCTTACTTTGTCTTGCACTTCACCATAAGTGGGCTCTTAAACAGTTAGACATTTCCAATGCATTCCTTCATGGTCATCTTGAAGAGGAGGTCTTCATGCTTCAGCCTCCCAGTTTTGAGGATTCTTCCTCACCTACTCAAGTGTGTAAACTCCACAAGTCCTTATATGGATTGAAACAGGCACCCCGAGCGTGGTTTTCCACCTTTTCTCAGTACTTGGTGTCTCAAGGCTTTACTCATAGCAAGAGTGACTCTTCTTTATTCATTCAAAGGACTGCTACCTTAATCACTTATCTATTGGTATATGTGGATGACATCTTGATCACTGATGATAGTTCTTCCCACATTCAATCTCTCATTACAAAGATGCACAATGTGTTCTCCATGAAGGAATTGGGTGATATTGCTTATTTTCTTGGTATTTCAGTCCAACCCACTCGCTCCGGATATCTTCTATCTCAGTCTAAATATGCCAAAGAAATTCTTCTGAAAGCTAGTTTGTCATCTTGTAAACCCTGTCCTTCACCTGTTTCTGTCAAGCCTAGTGTTCCTCCAAATGCTTCTTTACCATTTTCTGATCCAGCTCTTTATTGAAGTATTGTTGGGGCTCTCCAATATCTCACCATTACAAGACCAGGCCTGTCGCTATCTGTTAACCAAGCTTGTCAACATATGCACGACCCTACCATTGAACATTTTGCTGCAGTCAAAAGAATTCTTAGATATGTTCAAGGGACCATCACTCATGGCTTGTTCTTTTCCTCAAGTACTTTTGATGTTCATGGGTATTCTTATTCCAATTGGGCAGGAGATGTTCGTGACAGAAAATCAACGTCTGGTTACTATGTCTTCTTGGGTTCCAATTTGGTTTCTTGGTCTGCCAAAAAGCAGGCCACAGTGTCACGCTTATCCACTGAGGCTGAATATCGAGCTTTAGCCAATACTGCTGCTGAGTTAAGTTGGATTTCCATGCTACTTACTGAAATGGGTATTACTTCTCCTACTACCCCCATTCTCTGGTGTGATAACCTCTCTGCAATAGCTCTGGCTTCCAATCCTGTCTTCCACACACGTTCAAAGCATATCGAAATCGATTGTCATTTCGTCCGAGATAAGGGTCTGACTAAACAGTTTTAGTTGCAATATATTCCAACGATTGATCAGCTTGCAAATCTATTTACTAAACCTTTAAGTGTCTCTCGGTTTCAATATCTCAAATCCAAGCTCATGGTTCTTGATCGCCCCATCAGCTTGCCGGGGAATATTGAAGATCCTGAGCTGAAGCAGAATAGCAGTTCAACTGTTTCAATTGATTCTGTTTCAACCAATGTCAAGAATCGATTCTGTTATATCGCCTACACCAAAGAATCGATTACATTATATCAACTACACCAAAAAGATTCCCGAAGCATCTGCCATCTCAGCCATACAGTGGTCACTATCACTCAGTTGTAACAACTTAGAGCTTACATATAAGTCTATAAATAAGCATTGTAAATCAATATTGATGTATCTCTGAAAAATAATAAAAAGTTCTTTCAATTCTTCACTTATTGTCCACTAGGTCCTATGAGAATTAATAGTGTTTTTCGTCAAACACTATTAAAAAACGTCTTTAATTGTTAATTTTCAGCGATAGTTAAAAAATTGTCACAAAAAATGTCACTAATTATAAGCTTTAGCGACAATTTAAAAAAATCATCACAAAAAGTCACTAATTTTCAACTTTTAGCGCCAGTTTAAAAATTTCGTTACAAAAAAATATCACTAATTGTATGTTTTAAAGACAATTTATAAAAGCCATGACAAAAAAAATCACTAATTGTCAATTTTTAGCGACATGCAAAAAATCGTCACAAAAAAAATATTTTTAGCAATGATTTTACTAAGTTTTATTTTCAATAGGACTTGATAGAATTTAAATCTAACTATTAGAACCTATTAGTAGTTTACTATTTAAATAATTTGGTCAAAGTTCGCAAAATTACCACCCTATTCATATTAGTTTAGCTAAATTTTTAATCAAAAGAAATGGGGCAAATCAAGCCCGGCCCTGAGATTTCCGAGGCTCAAAGCCAATAATCAACTAATAAAATTTTGAGGCCCTTCACATTTTTTTTAATGAAAAAAAAATGAAGATAAAAGATAAAATATTTGTGTCAAAATCATAAAAAAATACTTAGCATTACATTACAACAATTAATAAATGTTGCTTGATCCTCGCTCTTCTTGCATTTTTAGAAGTAAATAAATCAATTATACTTGCATAATCTAGTTTTTTTGCAAAATCATTTTCAATGGATAACAATGCTAATTATTTTAAATGGGCCTTTCAATTTTTTAATGGGTCAATTTATTTTAAGTTAGTTTGGGTCTTCCTTATTTTATTTTTATTTTTTTTTGGGGGGGGGGGGGGGGGGGTTAAAACATACCTAATATATTACAATAAACTATAATAGGAGGGGACCCCTTTTTTGGGTCTATTTTCAATGGATAACAATGTTAATTTTTTTGAATGGGCCTTTCAATTTTTGTCAATTTATTTTAAGTTAGTTTGGGCCTTCTTTAATTTTTTTTGAACTTAAAACATACCTAATATATTACACTAAACCATAATAGAAGGGCCCCTTTTTTAGGTCTATTTTGAGGGGCCCTAGGCCATGGCCTTGTTGGCCCATGCCCGGGGCCGACACTTGGGCAAATAATACCTATAGTCTCATCTCAATTTGGTTTCTGTAATATAAGTTTTGACCTTTAATTTTTCAAATTATGTCAATCCAGTCAGAGTGATAATAACCGTTAAAATTTTGAATAAAAATCAAAGGAAAAATGATCTATTAAAAAGGGAATGAATCGTTTCAAATTAGATGCGAATCCTTCAAAAACATTGAAGGGAATTAAAAAACCATTTTGTCCTTAATTTTAGTCCCATTTCTAAATGAAATATTGTCAATTAGACTACATTGATACCATGTGCAAAATTGGAAGGTAAAATTGATGCAATTAAAATTATAAGAACCAAATTGATATAAACAAACTACAAGAATTAAATGTACTTTACTAAAGAAATACAACACATAAAAATGGAAATTTGTTCCTAAATACTAATTAATTTTAAGTGTAGTTTGACGTTCTTATTTTTGCATCCAACAACATATTCAATCCAAAATATGTTGTGTTCTCATTATAGCCCAAAAGGTCAAATGAAAATAGCAAAATAATAAATAAAATTTGAAGACGCCCCACAGCAATGAAGCTTACATAAATAAATAAATACATAAGCTCAAGTCCAAGAAGCATACCTTATTGAAGAGAGGTTGAATAGTAACGTAATTGCTATCCGAAGTATTGCAAAAACTGTTAAGCTTTGGCATCTCCCAGAGTATCAGCTCGTTCAATTGCAGCAGCTCAATTCCATTTAGAGCCTTGCAGAGAGCAGTAAAACTTGGCAGGCCTTTAAGATACAATTCCTTTAGTTTAGGAAACACAATTTTATTTATTGTTTCTGTTGTTGTTGATGCTATCTCATTTTGAGCTCCTTCTTCACTCGAAATAAGTACTTCCATCTTAGGACATTCAGATACCTTAAGTATCTGTAGTTGCATCAGATCTCTGCCTATGGATAACGAGAACATGCTTTCCAATTTATCACATCTCTCCAGTTCTAGAAAAGTCAGGTTGCGAAGCCATACAAGTTGAGTAGGACCCTTCCACAAATGTGTCAATGCGGGCAATTCCCGCAGTTCCAGACTTTTCAACGCACTAAAGGCCACCTGTAATGCCCCAATTTTCATAAAATCCAATGAAACAAATCAAAATCATATTCGTTATTTATTTTTAAATCAAATTAAATTGACATACGGAAGCCAGTAATCTTATCAGGATTCAACAATAATCACAAACAAAATAATTCTCTTTTCCTGTTATACTTCATTTCTTTATTGTTTGAGATTTACAAAAGAGATTACGTACAATTACACATTCACAATTTCCAAAGCATGGATCTATAACATGTGATACAATACTACATAAATATTCAAAATTTAAATGCCCTAATGGATTACAAGTTACAATGGTTAGAATCCTATTACAAAAAGAATGGGTCTCTACCCAAACATATAAACCAATGCTTTACAAAAATAAGCAAACAAAATAAAGGAGCATTCGTGCTCCAAAAATCACATCATGAGTCTTCAATGAGGTGGAGGCAATCGCTAACACCTGAAAATGATTTTCCACGAAGGGGTGAACACTAATGCTCAGTAGATATAATATTAACAATGTATATGAGATTAACATGATTATGATCATGAATGCAATGATGTGCTATGTTTAAAATATAAGTTTGGACATAAAAGAAATAGATTCATATTCAAATATAATTAAGTAAAAAAGTAATGAAGTCTTGTAGAACTTGAAGATTGGACATTCAAAACATATATAGATAAGATTTTTACTTAAGTTCTATGTAACAAGAAACTAAAAAGCGAAAATAGCAATATATACGAAATTTATATTAAAAAAAATATAGATATGTAACGGTCGGAATGGCTGTAACAGTGCTGTAGTGGTGATGTAACGACTGCTATGGCCTTTACGTAACGGTGGCGGCCGTTGCAGTCACTAATTTTTGTCACACTGCTATAGCGGCCGTAACAAGTAGCGATAACCACCACAATCATTACATAATGACATTAGAAGCGGTTGAGGCTACTTTTTAAAACCTTGAATATGACACTTTGAAATTTATATACCATAAATCATTTTGGGAAGAGAATTTTAAACATTTGGTAAACTATGAGCAAATCCTAATTTTTATGCGATATATATAATAATAAAACCTCAATTTCTTCAAAATCATGACTAACAAAAAATGCCACACAATCAAGGTAAAACAAATATACAAAGATAATATCATCCCTACCTCAAACTAAAAGAGGAGAAGAAAAGTCTCAAAATCGAATGCATCGAAAATGCGATCGGCCCCAGTCAAAACAAAATCCTCGATGCGTTCTATATTCCGTATCAAAGTAGCAAAGCGAGATTCTAACTCTAGATATGGTGGATTGAAAGTTTTGTGTGATAATAAAAAATTATTTGAAAAAGGGAGACAGAAGAGAGGAAGAGAAGAGATACAGAAGGAGAAAAAAAAATGGAAGGAAAGAAAGAAATTATTGGATTTGTGAACTTCACATTATTTGGCAAAAAAATGCCCCTCATCGGTCTACACCGCAAGAGTTTCTTTCTTCAAGACCATTCAGCTAGTTTGCTTCTACTAAAATTCATTTTTCAAAAAATTGAATTTTTTTTTTTTCATTTTTTTTTCACTTAATTTTTTTTAAAATATTTTAAGTAATCTTTTTAATTTTGAGATACACATAATTTAAATACACTTAAAAAGTAAGATATTTATGAAAAAAATCTTTTTAAAAAATTAACCAAATACCAAAAATATTTTTAAAAAATATATAAATTCAGTATATTTTTGTATTCTTGTGTATTTATTGATTTTTTAAATATTTTTTAAAAAATATTTTATTTTTTAGATACATCTAAGTAAGGTACATCTAAAAAATAAAAAATTGTTTAAAATTTAAAAAATATTCACTAAAAAAAACACGAAAAATAAAAAATAAAAAACTCAATTTTCAAATAATTGAATTCAAAAATTGAAACCAACATAGTAATTAGCTTTGTCTAGTTTGATTAAGGGGGAATAAGCAAGTTTGTTTGATCTCTCTAGCAGTTAATTGTTAGCTTCCTTTTTCTTTGTTGTTTTGAACTAAGCTTTTGTTTTCTTGGCTTCGACCCTATCTTACCAAAAAAATAAGGGTAAATTACACTAACACCCCCTGAGATTTCTGTTTAATACCCCCTCACATTTAAAAAATTACATTCGCCTCCCTAAGATTTGTAATCTCATTACAAATTGCCCTTGAATTATTGATGTAATGCCCTAAATTTTTCTAAATGACCATTTTGCCATTTTTCCTACCATTTCTTCTTCCTATTATCATGACTACATTCTACAACTTTCCATTTTTAAATTTTATCTGAACATATTCTTATTCAGTGATAATATACAAACATAAATTTTATATAGAATTTTCAAACACAATGATTGCTTAATGGTGACCTTTTACTTTAAAACAAAACACCCATAAACATGAGGAATATGAAGGAAGTAAGCAGTCATCTAGAAAACCAAGACTATGGTTTCTATCATAGGATTAGAGACTTCGAAGTGAAGTCTGCATTTAAGAAGATGAAATTGAATAAGACTTTAGGATCCAATGATATACCTATTAAAGCGTGGAAATGTTTGGGTAAGAAGGGTATAACGCCCCAACCCCTCACATATCATCGATATTGTCCGCTTTGGGCTATGCTCGCATGGATTTGTTCTTTCTAGTGGCTCACCCATCCCAAAACTACTCCAACCTAAGCACACTTAACTAGGGGAGTTCTGCTAGGGATTTCACCACCCGAGAAAATGCCTCAATGCTATAAAAGGGTCCAGGTTTTTACTTTTATAGCCTAGGAACTCCCCCTCCATTATCGATGTGGGACACCAGGACCTTACAATCTACCATTCTCATGGCTGCACGTTCCCGTGCTATAACCTGCCAGCTCGCAAGCCTGTCCACGTGAACCAAGAGACGCCAAGGGCCCACACTTGGTACTTCGGAGAGTTGACTTTGATACTATTTGTAACGCTCAACCCTTCACATGTCATTGATATTGTCCGCTTTGGGCCATGTCAAGATGTTCTTCGATTGGGTCACCCATCCCAGAACTCTCCAGTTAAACGTACTTAGACTAGAATAGTTCTGGGATTGGTGACCCACTGGAAAGAACAAATTCGTGCGTGTATTGCCAAAGCGGACAATATTATCGATGACATGTGAAGGGTTGGTGTCATGACCCGAACCCGCCCCCATGGGTTAAGAACATAACCGGCCAGTAATCACGAGATTACCTACGGTCTCAAACTAAATAAAACATAACTCATCAGAGTAAAGAGGCCAAACGCAATCAATTTCAAACTTTTGTACATAGAGCTGTGCTTATATGGCACATCATAACAAACCATGCATATACATGTTAATAACTCACCTCAAAATATGTACTAACACAAAGCTCTGTACATACAAGATCATTCAAATCTAGGTCAGCCAATCAAAACTATATACAATCATAATTCGAAATCCTCGCCAACATGACAAAATGTAATAAAATAGCAAAAGGGCGAAGACGAGTCTCGTGCGTGAGACGTATGGGCTGACTCTTCAAAACCTTGGTTGTTCCACACAAACTTCACTGAAGTTGGGTCTGGACCTCTCTTGGCTCACCTACAAACATATGAATGAGCGTGAACAAAAGCCCAGTGAATAATATCAAATAAAGAAGTTACACAAACGGTATTTAGAACAACGTGCTTCAAACGGCCTTGGGCCCAATTCGTATTTCTATCTAGTGTATATATATAAATATAGGTCAAGTGACTGCGGTTCCAAACACATCATACGGCCTCGGGCCCAATTCATTCTTGTCATACATGTCATACGGCCTTTGGCCCATTCATTCGTATCATTCATGTCAAACAACCTTTGGTCCATTCATTCTTCTATTCATGTCAGACTAGCCTTTGGCCTATTCATCCTTTCATTCATGTCAAACTGGCCTTTGGCCCATTCGTTCTTTCATTCATGTCAAACTGACCTTTGGCCTATTCATTCACGTCATACAACCTCTGGCTCATTCATTCATGTCAGACTATTGCTCGAGTCAGACTATCATTCATGTCAGATGGCCTCTGGTCCACTCATTTATAGCAAACGACCTTAGGCCCAACC
The DNA here is from genome assembly GCA_025200525.1 of Camellia lanceoleosa. NCBI lineage: Eukaryota > Viridiplantae > Streptophyta > Magnoliopsida > Ericales > Theaceae > Camellia > Camellia lanceoleosa. The sequence continues at coordinate 692,233 of JANUSC010000041.1, read as the reverse complement.
ATATGGCATAGCAAACATTTGTCCACAATTCAACTCAACAAAATCATAAGACTTATAGAGAAATAAGTAGTTAGACAAACAACATATTTCAAAATATCTTCATTAAGATATTACTCACAGTGATCGGCTGGATAATTTGCCCTGGAGCTTGACTCTACACATTCCATGAACACAATGGGTCACAAGCAATCCAATTCGTTCTTAATTCACATATTCCTCTTTAGGCTTCTTTCTTATTCTTTTAATTCATTCATAATGCTCGATGCATGCCTAAGAGTACTTAGAAGTTAAAGAGAACGGAAAACGAAACACAAAACATCTTTACAAAATTTCTGAAATAGGGGTCCCCGATCGTGCGTGGACTTTCCCGCTCGAGCGGACCCATTAGGTCTGCAAAAGTACTGGTTGCCTCGTTTTTACGCTCGAGCGTGAACTCGGACGCTCGAGTTGAAGGTCATTCTACATAGCTCCCCACTAGAGCGTAAACTTCCCCACTCGAGCGGACATCATGTCTGCAAAATATTTTGGGAGCTCGTATTTTACGCTCGAGCGGCGGTTCCCCCGCTCGAGCGGACGTCAAGAATTCTGGGTTTTCCAGAACTTGTTCTTGAGCTAAAACTCGATCTCCAAAGGTTTAAAACTCATAATTTTGGTTCCAAAACATGCAAATACATTATATATCAGGAGTATACAAGCAAGATGAGGTCAATTGCTCAAAATCATGGTCCAATTCTTCAAAATAAATCAACATTTCTTGGTATAAACAAGGCTCATGCATTCAAATCTCATATGAGCTCCATATCTCCAATAATCAAACATGCATGTCAAAAATATGGTGCAAATGGTGTTCATTCTCATGAAGCTCAACTAAAACCATGCTTGCATGTATGATTCAACCCACAATCTTTCATAATTCACATATTACATGCTAGATTGTGTAATTTCATAGGAATTCTCTACATCCATGCACACATGGGCTTCAATCTCAACTTAATCAACTCAATTCATGATCTAACTCACCATTTAATCTTCAATTCACAAAATCACAATTCAAACTCATGAATTAAGGGTTGATTACTCACCTCAAGGCTTAAATCTTCCAATTTATGCTCAATTCTTGAGTGTAGCTTCAAGATCACCAAGTTCCTTAGCAAATTCTTCAAGGTTGGGCCTTTTCTCTCTCTAATTTCGGTTCTCTCTCTCTCTCTAGAGAGCAAATTCAGATTCTTTGAGCTCAAAAAGAATGAGCTTAAGTGTAGTTGGGTTCATATATAGGCTCCTCTAATCACATTTCATTAATATTTAAATAGTTGAGCACTAATCTATTAATTTAATCTAATTAATTTGATCCGAATCAATTTTCAATTAAATTTCACCGTAGGCTCTAAAAATTACGCCAATCACAATGGCGCAATCAATTTCAGTTTCTGTGACCGATAGGGCCTTCAATTTAAATTCCAAAGCAGATAATCAAACAGATATTCCTACGGTGAACAGATAGAAATTCAAAACCACATATTTTCACATAAATGGCACACAGAATCATATCAAACACATAATCACATTCATAATAAGGACCAATTAGTATAATACGGAACAGGATTATCACAGTTAGGGCATTACAAAGGGGGTTGTTTGGTTGACTAGTTTATCTAACAAGATTTTGTTGACTAAAAAAATCCCAAAAGAGTAGAGAAAGAGTATTTTAGTACTAATATATAAGAATAAAGGAGATGTCCAGAATTGCAACAACTATAGAGGAATCAAGTTAATGTGTCACACAATGAAAGTATGGGAAAAAGTGATGAAACGTCGATTGCAAGATATAACAGAGGTGTTAGAGAATCAAGTTGGGTTTATGCTTGGTAGGTCAACAATTAAAGTGATCTATCTTTTGAGGAGAGTAATAGAAAAATATAAAGAAAAGAAAAGAAACATTCATATAATTTTTATTGATCTTGAGAAAGTATATAATAGAGTACCTTGAGATATAATCTAGTGGGTGTTAGAGAAGAAAAGAGTGACAAAAGATTACATTGATGTAATTAGGGATATGTATGAAGGTGTGGTGACCACTATTAGATTGTCTGCTGGAGAGACGAATGAATTTCCAATTACTGTAGGGTTACACCAAGGATCAATCTTAAGTCCTTATCTTTAACTTTAGTTATGGATGAGTTGACGCGCAATATTCAAGATGATGTGCCATAGTGCATGCTTTTTGCAGATGATATCGTGTTAGTAGATGAAACTAGAGAAGGAGTTAACACTAAGTTAGAGATTTAGAGAAAAACACTTCAATCTAAAGGATTTAAGATAAGCAAAACTAAGACAGAGTGTAGTTTTAATTAGTAATAGTCACAATGGAAGCAGAGAAGAAGTGAGATTGAGAACCAAGAACTATCTAAGAATGAATATTTTCGTTATTTAGGATTGATTATCACAACGACTGGGGAGATTGGAGCAGATATGGTCCACCAAATGAATGCGGAGTGGCTTAAATGGAGAAGTGCTACTAAAGTACTATGAGATAAACGATCAGTACCCATTAGACTAAAATGGAAGTATTATAGAATGGCTATTAGACCAGCGATGTTGTATGGGACGGAATATTGAGCAACTAAGAAACATGTAGATAAAATAAGTGTTGCTGAGATGAAGATGGTAAGATAGATGTGTGGCAAGACTAGAAAAGACAGAGTTAGAAATGAGTATATTCGAGAATGGGTAGGAGTAATACCAATAAAAGACAAGTTGAGAGAGAATGGATTAAAATGGTTTGATCATATATAACAGAGACCAACAGAGGCAATAGTGAAGAGATGCGATATAGTGATGGTAGATGGTAGTGTTAAGGGAAGAGGTAGACTTAGATTGACATGGACTAGTTTAGTAAATAGAGATATCAATCTCCTTAATTTGACTAACGAAATAGCCTTGAATAGAGTCAAGTGAAAAAGAAGGATTCATGCAGCCGACTCCATTTGATGAGACTTAAGACTTGGTTTGCTTTGGTTTGGTTTATTTCCACTATTATACCTAGATTAGATCATTTTAATCTAAATATATTTAAAAAGTATAAAATTTGTAAAAAAAAAAATAAAAAAAATAAAAAAATAAAAAAAAAAACAAACAAACAAACAAACTTTAAAAAAAAAATCCATTGAATACAACAAAATAAGATAATATATTGATTTTTTTTTTATTTCATTTTTTTGTATTTGGTGAATTTAAAAAAAAATATCACAAAATATTATACTTCTTAAGTATATCAAGATTAGGTGTATCTAAAAAAAAATTTAAAATACTTAAAAGGTTAAAAAAATTCAGTAAAAAAAAAAGCACACGAAAAATAAAAAAATAATTAAAAAAAAAAACTCAATTTTTTAAGTGAGTTAAACCAAAAAGATGATTGTTATTTCTCTTAAAATGACATGAATAAAATATCTGTATTATTTTATATGTATAAAAGTTAATGGGCAAATATGTTATTTTAATCAGACATGCGGTAAATGTAATACTTCAAATGTGAAGAGGGATCTGTATTAAACAGACATCTTAGGAGTGGTAGTGTAATTTACCCTCCAAAAAAGTAGAGCACTCCACGTGGTTTCTGTTCTCCCATCAAAACTTTATTTATTTATTTTATCAATTATTATTATTTTTCTGTAATATCTATCTCAATATCTATATCTATATGTATATGTACCTATATATACACATATATAATAACAAATACATTTTTAGTAACACTATAATATTTTGTGACATAAATAATAAAATGGTGTATAATTGTTTCCTCACTACAAAATATATATTTTTTTGATGGTACACATTATAAATATTTGTGACTCTCTCATAGTAGTAAAATAAATATTAAAAATACTACAATAAATCAACGAAGCCTCCTAATTTTATTCGAAAATTTGTCATAATCCACTTGGCAGCAACCTTGGGCGCTATTTCATTTAAAAAGGAAACAAATAAACAAACAAAAAGAAAAAATAAATAAATAAATAAAAATAGTGCTCCATAAGGATTTTTTTTTATTTAACTTTTTTTTTCTTTCTTTCGTTTAGTATAAAATAAACTTAGATCTCTAAGAAAATTATTAAACAAGGGAAAAGTTAGGGATCATGAAAATTTTTTCATGAAAATGATCATGAAAAATTTATGATCCTTAGATTACCTTAATTAGTGTGTGGTGTTTTATTCTAAGTATAATTCAAAGGTCACGAAACTTTCATGATTTTTTTTCATGAAAGATTTTTCATAATACCTAGCATTGCTGGTTAAACAAGTACCGATAAAAATACAAATGGGGTTTAGATTCAACTTGTTACAATATGAAGTCAAAGAAACATACCTTATTGAAGAGAGGTTGAATAGTATCGTAATTGCTATCTGAAGTATTGCAAAAACCATTGAGCTTTGGCATCTGGCTGAGTGTCACTGCTCAATTGCAAGACTCAATTCCATTCACAGCCTTGCAGAGAGCAGTAAAACTTGGCAGGCCTCCAAGATGCAAGTTCTTTAGTTTAGGAAACACAATTTTATCTGTTGTTTCTGTTGTTATTGATGCTATCTCATTTTGATCTCCTTCTTCTTCACTCGAAATAAGTACTTCCATCTTATGACATTCAGATACATCAAGTTCCTGTAGTTGCATCAGATCTGTGGCTATAGATAATGAGAACATGCTTTCCAGTTCATCACATTTACGCACTTCTAGAGAAGTGACGTTGTAGAGCCGTACAAGTTGAGTAGGACCCTTCCACAAATGTGTCAATGAGGGCAAGTCCCGTAGTTCCAGCCTTTTCAACGCACTGAAGGCCTCCTCTGGTAGTTGGCCATGACAAATCTCTTTCAATTTTTCTAAATGATGGAGACGCAGTGACTGTAACACAGGGAATGCTATTTGTGGAACTGGAACCCCATTTGTTATTTCAATGACATATTCCAGATCCTGACAATCTTCCAAGAACAATTCTGTTAATTTTTTGAAACCATCTTTGTCTAAATCATAGCCAACATTCTTCACACCTACTGCTCGTGTTATTTCTAAAATTTTAGTGATGTTGAAAAGATTCTTAAACCCACTCTCCATAAGATCGCTCTCGTGAAGATCCTCGAGACTAAACTGGTTTTGTAATTGATAATCACAAAAATATCTAGTCTCTTTGCCAAAGCTAATGGTTATAGCGAATGCTTTTAGATTCGTAAGAACCAAGTCTCTTGGCCAGTATACAGAACGTCGTACGTGAATGACCAAAGTTGTAAAATTAGACAACCCACACAGCTCAGTCAAAGTCGCTTTAGTTTCTTCTATCCTGTTTTCATCATCAAAGCTAGACCCAAGATACAACTCTTCTAGCTTTGATAAGCTCGACAAAACACCTGGGCAAATCCTCTCCACACCACATCGCATCAAATCCAATAGCTTTAAGTGACTAAGCCGACCTATTTCTTTTGGCAACTCCTCGATTTCAGTGCCTTCAAAACTCAAAATTTCTAGATTCTCTAACGCTCCTATTACAGATACATCATTGATCAGTCTGCATTTGTATAGTGACAAGCTTCGGAGGTTGGTCAACCATCGCAGGGATGTCGGCAGTGATCCTTCTATGTACAAATTCAACATGCTTAAAACTTTGAGTTCCTTCATCCCTCCGTAGAAACTATCTGGGAGATTTGGTAGTCTTAAATTTTTGAGGAGTTCCTCCATCCCTCCATATAAACTATCTGGGAGATGTGGTAGTATTAAATTTTTGAGTTCCTCCATCCCCCCGAAACTATCTGGGAGATTTGGCACTGATCCTTTCTCTAGCCGTAAAAGATGGAGTTCAGGAAATTCTAGATTATCAGGCAGCTCGCTCATACCAGTGCATTGCAATGAAATTACAGCGTAATTTTTGTGTCGTCCTTTCTCCGGCCATTCTTTCAATGCATCGTCACATCTTACCATAAATGAATGCTCCTTCTTAGATGCTATTGATAGAGCAACATCACGAACTACATCATGCATTTTAACACAACCTTTCCGTTCACCATCCATCAAGAGATAGCCTTTTTTTAAGTCATCGACAAAGGCATGTACTCTGTCTCTTGCTTCATTGACGCTATCGATGGCCTCAAACAACTCTATCCCAACACCATGTCTAACGAGATCTTCAATTGGAATATTAAAATCTTCTGCATATAAGGAGCAGAGCAAAAAGCATTCCTTAATTTCTTTACTTCCTAAGAAGTCGTAACTCAACTCCAAAGATTTAAACACCTTTTCTTCTACTTCCCTGATGTTTTTTAGCATGGACTTATGTGAATCAGAGAAGGGCTGAATTCCATGAATGCCTCCCTTTATCTTTGAGTGCCCTCGCAACTGTAACAATAGCAATCGGCAAACATCCACATTCATCCGCAACTTTCTTTTGTGTCATATACAAATCAGTACTTGTGTGACTTGTGTCATTGGAAATTCCAGCCATCTCCTCAAAGAGATTCCAAGCTTCTTCTTTAGTTAAGACTTCAACTGTAAATTTCCTTTGAGCGTTCATATCGTTGCATACATGATCAAATCTAGAAGTCAACAAAATTTTGCAACCTCTATGACCATCTCCAAATGGAATTCCTATGTCATTCAGTTCAAGACGCTTCCAAACATCGTCCAATATGACAAGGATTCTCTCAGTGCCCCTTAGCCTTTCACGCAGTTGATCTGCTCTTCCAAGTTTAGTCTCCTTCTCAAATTTCAAACCCAATTTATCTCCAATTTCACCTTGAATCTTCATTTCATTAGGACTTTGGGACACTACAGCCATCACAACCTCATCGAACAATTTCTCTTCTCTTGCTCTTTTGGCAACTTCTTTCACCATTGTTGTCTTACCAACACCTCCCATCCCACATATTGCAATCATGTCGAATCTATCATCCTTCAGTGCCTCCATGACGCCGTTCATAATCAATTTTCTAGATTCAAACACCTTAATACCTTCAGTGGATGTGGATTCTATCCCTGGTGGAGGCTCATTGTAGGCCACTTCCGTCATTTTCCTCTCTTCATGCAACTTAGCCACCTCTTTTGCCTTCTTGGTTGCTTTCTTACCAAGCGAGTAACGTAACAGCAGGTTTGGACACCACCTATATAGACACCCTCTGTTTTCTTTTACTTCATCGTTTAGAATTTCTCTGGCCTCTTCGCTGCATTTATCAACCCTTCCCAGCCACCCCTTAACATCAGGTCCAATAACTTTTCCATTTCTTTTTGCTTCATCAACTGATAGCTGCATTGCACCTCTTTTCTCATCCAACTTCTCGACTTCTTCTTTCAGATTTTTGACCTTGCTTTTATAGGAAAATAGATAACTGAAATGACGGCCAATTGGAGCCATTAGAAATTCTCCAATCTTGCCTACAATCGGACCAACACAACCAACCAAACCAGTAGCCATTTCTCACTTCTATTTCAGTTATGTACACCTCTCTCTCTGTTTCTTTTCTTTTTCTTTTTTTTTCTTTTTTTTTCCCCTTTTTTTCCTTTTTCTGCAATGCAATATGTAAAACTAGAAGAAAACAAATGACTATTGAAAACAGAGTGGTAATTGTTGAGCACAGAGTTAAAATAGAGTGGCAGAGGAAAAGATTGCAAAGATTTCTAGAACCAAAAGAAGATATACAGAGATTTCTGTATACTGGTAAGTTACAGTTGAACAAAGAGCAATACAATTTTGAAGAGGATATGAAGATATCAAAGGAACACTTTGCAAGAGGGGATCTAAAGTTTTTATTTTGTTTTTTTTTTTTTTTTTGTTTTTTGACAAGAAAGGTTGAATATAGAGAATTACAATATAATTGGACAAACAGAACTTGTAATGTAAAACAGAAATTGCAAAGAAGAAAGTGAGCTTAGTAAAATAAAAACAGAATACAGAGAATACTGATTTGGTAATTGTTCAGCAGAGAGTAAATAAAATAGAGTTGCAAAGGAGAAGATTACAAAGTTTCCTAACATCAAAAGAGAATACAGGGAATTTTTTATTTTTTATTTTTTATTTTTTTCTGATAAGCAATAGTGGAACACAGAGATTTATAATAAAACTGAAGACAAAAAGAAAAATTATAGTTCAGATTTAAACAGGAAAGAAATAATAGAATTGAAGTGGAAGTGGAAGTGAAGAAAGAAAAACCTTGGAAACTTTCTAGAGTGTCTTAGAGATGAAACAGTGAGGAGAAAAGCTTTGCACCAAAGACAAACAAGACCATTAACATCCATTAAAGAGAAACAATAAAAGGGGTTTTGGAGAAGAGTTTGAGGAGGAGAGAGTAATAGTTTTGAAATCAGTACCATACCTGCACCATCTGATGCTGTTACATCTAAAATTAATTTTTCATTGACTGCTTGTGTCTTGGCCTTTTCACTCTGTCCTATTAAAAATAATTTTGAGATCAGTATTATACCTACACCATCTGATGCTCTTACATCTAAAGTTAAATTAATTTTTCATTGACTGCTTGTGTCTTGGCATTTTCACTCTGTCCTTTTAGAAATAATTTTGAGATAAGTATTATGGTTAAGTTTGGCATTTACTAAATAATACAAAAAATTAAAAAATTATTATCTTATTTAAGTCACATTATCTTATTTAAATCACATCACATCTTTAACACATCGCATCAAACTCAATCCATATAAATCAATAAATTAAAAAATATATTTTTTTAAAACATCCCAAATCAATCCTAAATCTATCTACACCATCCGACGCTCTTACATCTAAATTAATTTTTCATTGACTGCTTGTGTTTGGTCTTTTCACTCTGACCTTTCATAAATAATTTTGAGATCACTACTATACCGAGAAATTATTAATTGCTCCTGTCCCACACCAATAGAAATGTGCCATGTCACACATTTACATCACATAGTATTGGCATAATAATACGCTACATGGCTACATCACATAGTATTGGCATATTGATATGCTACATGGCACATTTTTATTGGCGTGGTGACCACGAGCAATGAATAATTTTTCCTACTACACCAGTTGTTTTTCATTGACTGCACCATCTGATGCGCTTACATCTAAAATTAATTTTTCATTGACTGCTTGTGTCGTGGTCTTTTCACTCTTCCTTTCAGAAATTTGCCTTTTTTTTTTTTTTTTAAATGGTATATTTTTTATTTTTTTAAATGGTATATTTTTTATTAGAGAAATATTAGAGATTTTAAATATTTTATTAATATTTTTATCAAATGTCTGACGTAGATGTGATGTGAGTCTCATATTCATATGAGGCATTAGTAAAAATATTTATAAAATATTTAGAATCTCTAACATTACTGTATTTGTTATTTATAACACAAAGCTATAGGCTTTGTTTGGCAAAGATTTTTTTTTAAAAAATTTTTTGGGCTAAAATTCACAAAAAGATAAAATAGACTAAAATAGTCAATAAAACAAAATTTCACATCAAACTCATAATTATTTATTTTTCTCTCTCACAAACATCACATCCAACTTAAAAAAATCAAACTATCTTTCCAAACATAAATATTTTAGTCTACTAAATAGTCTACTAAAATAACAAACTTCTCAAATGAGACCATAATCTAATTTAGGGAAATATAGGTGAGACTCCAAAATTAGACCTAGGGTTTGGTAAAAGGGCCATTATCACTTGAGCTTAGGAATGACCATTTTATTCCGATCCGCGAAGCCTGCACATACCCGTAAATAGGGCGGATTTTATCTGAACTGACACTTATGTAGTGTGGGATAGTTTATATTTTGGTCACTAGCAACAAGAGTGGGGCGAGAGAGGGTAACACCTCCCCTAATCCAAACCCAACCCGATATAATTAAAAATATATAATATAATTAGATATGAGAAAAGAATACTAAAAGTCTGTGATTCTATTTAAGTATAAATAAATAATAATCTTAAAAGTCTCATTGTTTATACATATGGAAACAAGAGAAATTATTTAATGTGTTAAGGATTTAAACGATTCTCAATTTTTTTAGTTATTTGAAATGTGGTCGGATATCCTCTGGGGCAGGGATGGGGTTGAAAAATTACACCCATAACGGGATGGGTATTAATATATTTGGACTAAAAAAATATATATATTTGGAGTAAAGTGAAGTGGGAATATCAACTCTCAATATATATACATATTAACATTAACAACTATTATACACATTTTACATATTTTTATGCGGTATGTATGATGAGTCTTGTTATATTTTAAATATGAGAGAGGCTTCTCTCCAGTTCACAGTAGACTGAAGCGTACTGTTGGGTCCATGAGGCCCACCATGAGTCCCACCACGAGTCCCGTTTCAATAATTTGAACCGTTCAATATGTAAAACTCATCAAGTACTTTATGCTTGCAAAAAATCACGTTGATCGGATATCAGTAGCCACTTGATCGGAATGCATTTTTGTTAATAATTTATTTTTAAAATCATATTTATCATTGATAAAATCATATTTATGCCAACAATATGCTTATAGCAATCCCGGTTTCTCTTCCTTTGTTTGTTGTATTGCGGACTTAGGCTCCGTGGAGTTGGTGGTTGTATATCTTGTTGTTATCCTTTAATTCCATGTGTTTGAGTTTTAGGATGTATTGGGCGTGTTTCGAATAGGTTAGTTGAGCTTTAGCCCTATTCCTCGTTGCCTAGAATTTTGGTGGTACGCTCGAGCGGGTCCCTTTGCGCTCGAGCGGATTTTGATTTTTGGTTGTCCGCTCGAGCGGGCCTTCTTGCGCTCGAGCGGGGTTTACACACTCTTAGCATTTTCTGCCTCTACAAAACTTCTGCAGGTGTGTTTTTCACGCTCGAGCGGGTCGCGCTCGAGCGGGTATCTTGGGGCTCGAGTGGGTAGTTCATTGTTTGTAAAAGTACTGGAAGGGGGAAATCTACGCTCGAGCGGCCTTCCCTTTGCGCTCGAGCGGGTGTGTTTTGCAGTTGTGTCTTGGCACTCGAGCGAGTCCAGTTTTTGTACTTGACGCTTGAGTGTCCTATTCTCTGCTCGAGTGGGTCATACGTATATCAGTAGACAGCATCGGGATTACACTTCACTTTTTCATCTCTTTCTTTTTCAAAAACCCTAGATCTGAGCTCCCTCTCTCTCTAAACAACTTCTCTCTAGGGATTGATCTACTTCTAGTAAGTTTCTAACCTAGGCCCATTGTAAAAAAGATAGAGGGTGTTGAGGGCTTCCTTTTAATATGAAAAATAGTGGATTTGGAACACTTTGGATTTTGGTCATCTTCTCCTTTAGACTTCTAATTTCGATGTAGGGATTCCTACTCATTTTTATGAGCTTTAACCTAAATGTTGAGCTTTTTGTATAAATGGTTTAATTTGGGAAGTTAGGGTTTGAGATGTGTTATTTTGGAAAGAGGGGTTTTGTTCTTTTGATTCAAACAATTGTGTTTTAGGTCTAAAAAGAAGGTTGTTGATGTTGTTGATAATATTTGGGACCTTTGGGTCAATATTGAGAAAATAGAGAAAATGTCATGTTTGGATATATTTGGGTCATTAGTGTAATTAATGACATTTATTATGGGAACATGAAATCGAGTTCGAAATAATGTAATCGACTCGTTATGACATAGGATGATGGAGTTGGATTTATTAATCGCTCGCTTTTGATAATGTTGATTATGAATCTGTTGAGGCATTTATTATCTGTTTAGAAATAATTGCTTTGGGCTATCGGTGGAGGATAGTCTTGATTGTTGTAGACAATGCATGATGATTAGGCAAACTAAAACTAATCAATTGAATATGTCATCGAACATGACGGTTGGAATAATACATCAAATTTATGTATTGATTGATTATGTATATGATATGTGTTTATATACATTGTATTGTGTGAGAGGAGACAGGGGATGTACTCCACGGTTTAGGAGAAGATAGGGGATGGACTCCTAAACCGGATATTGTTTGGGAGGAGATAGGGGATGTACTCCGTTGATACAGCAAATATGTGTATCTATTGAAGTATTGATACAGCAAGTATGTGTATCTATTGAAGTGTTGATACAGCAAATATATGTATCTGTTGTGAAGTATGGAAGTGTTCTTACGTGTTATTGATACAACAAACATGGGTATCTATTGTGAGTATGAAAGTATTGTTGATATGAGTTATAGTCTCATTAAATTATTGGCCAGGTTCTGAGCCTTATTCATAAATTGAGAACTGATAAGTAATGGAAAATGGAAGGAAACATGGACAGATGTGTCATGTAATTAAAATGAGTTATGAATTGATTTATGTGAGTTAAACATTTATCAAACACTAATGTTTTAGTTATTGCTCATGTTATGTTTAGCATATCTCTACTGGGCGTTGGCTCGTCCTATATGGGACATCATTTTCAGGTACAAGTAGCATGCCACCTCCAAGGACGTAGCTTGAGAGACTTAGTGGCTAGGGCATCTTTTTGTGATTTCCTTTTTGTATTACATGTATATCAAGCCAAGGGCTCATTTTGTGTAGAGTTAGTACTCTCTCTTTGTAACCAAGTGTTGACTTGGAAAATTGTAAGTCTATAGTGCATTTACTTTTGTCGTCAACATGTAATACATTTTGTAATGAATACTCTGATGAAATGTAACTATGCATACTTCTCTTATGTCTAAGCATGTCTTGAATGTTTGATTGTGGGTTTATTTTGAGGGTGTTACAATGCTCCAATCCACTAGACTGAGAAAAACCTCTCCCTTTAAATATAGTGAATTATATATGATATAATTTTTATTACATAAGTATTTTATAAAATAAAATAAAAAATAAATTCTAATCATTATAATAAATTACATTCACGTCTGAGTTTTTTTTTTTTTAATAAAAAAATCCAAAGCCCAGGCTCTTTGCATGGTTCAAACACATTAGCCATGCTTGGAAAGTTGGCTATTTAGTTTTTTTGACTATTTTAACCTAGCTAAAATTATAGCATACCAGGATGTTAAGGATGCCCTAGATAAGTGGACAATACCGTTAGTAGATCCGAAAACAATCTATAAAAAAGGTCGTTTTCAATTTTTCAGTAAACAATTATCAAAACCTTTGAACATACATCATGCATTCAAAATAATGATGAAATAATCCGACTCATTCATATCAATGATTTTGTTCCATTTGTTAAAGACTATAAGTACATCCACATAGGATTAGTACAAATAGCCTTTAAACCCTTGACTCTTTTAGGTCAAAATACTAGTATTCAATGTACACTTTGTGATGGAAGATGTCTTAACTGGAGAGCATCTCTCATGGGAGCCATCAAAACTAGTCTTTCCCATGGACCAGTATATTTTGATATTTATCCGAATTTAAGCATAGCAATGACTGATGCTAATATATCTGATGTATTAGAACTTAGAGTTCTTACTCATGGTTATGAGTACAAACTAGGATCTCCTCCTTTTTCAGTCCATTCCAGAATTTACATTAAGGCTTTAACAACATTAAATCCTTATGTTAGAAAGAAAACTGAAACAGGAAAAACAGTATTAATTGAAACCAATCTGTATAATAGTCAGGTAGTAGTACCTAGATTAATCTCGTGGTCAGAAATAACTTTCCCAGAAAGATGGCATATTCCTAATGCTGTACCACCAAAACCGATGATTCAACATAACATTGATGATGTTATTCAAACACATGGAGGTAATGTTTACCTTCAATTCCAGAAACCTCTACTTACTAGAAGTACTTCTTCTAATGCTAGTTTTAGAATAGCACCAAGAAGTTTTTCAAACAACAGTTTTAGATCTATTCCTCTGTATAGAGTAGATCTACCAGAATCAAGTAGGCAGTCTGTAGACTCCCTACTACAACAGATACCTTCCAGGCCACCTAGCAGGCCCCCTAGTGATCCTCAGGATGACCCTATCCAATCAGAAGTTCAAGGAATTAGAATATCCCAAAATAGGATTCCTCATGGTGTCTATACAACACCACTACCAGATAGCCCAACGGCCAGTGACATGAATTTTGAGGTTTAGATGGATTTCACACCAGGAAGTGAAAATAGAAAAATACTAAACCAGGAATTTAACCAAAAAAAATATCAAGAATTTAGAAAATGGTATTTTGATAACCACAATCCAGAACAATTGGAACAGTATAAAGCTCAATATTATCAACATCTTAAGCTCCATCAGAAACTAATACCTTTCGTAGAATGGTATGAAACCATTACTCAACCACAAGTAACTGTTATAGAAGACCAATATAAGACTTGGACTACAACTGAAGGTCATATAGTTAATGCTATACATCCGCCTCCTCAAGCTCTAGAGTTGGCTCCTAATGGTGAAACAACACGACAACCATTATTAGCTACTGCTTATATCGATGCCCAATTAGGAAAATTTGCCAAACCCGATTATATTAAATTAGTAGATTTAGGGTTGACTGTAAAGCAACATAATTATACTAATTTAATTTGTCAAACAATGAGCAAACAGTTAACCAGGATAGAAGAGGCTGTTTCTACCTTTAAAGATAGAAATTTAGCGCAACCAGTATCAGGATCATCTATTATTCATCTCGTATCTATTAAACCTCCATTAGAGATCAGCAACTTTAAGTTAAAACCCCCAAATACCGAATTTATGGATACTCTTTTGCAACGAATGCAGAACTTGCATGTCAGACCACCTGAATTCCCTACAACATCTACACCCTTAAGCTCTATACAAATGCTTAGAGCCGAACCTGCATCTAGAGAAGAGCATCTCTCACCAGAACAAATTCAGGAAATTCAAATGAATTTTCAAGATCCGCAAACAATTAATAAACTCACAAATTATAGTCCTTCCGACCAGCCATATTACCACCAACCAGGAATTATTATTCCCGACCTACTCCTCCTGATCTCCTTTGGGAAGAGGCGTACATGACCAATCAAACCTCTTACCATGGCAAAACCATTTATGAATGGAATATTGATGGAGAATCCAAGTATATGACCTATACACGTTTACATCAAATGTTGATGTATGCAACAGTCTGCCGCCAATATAGTAACCAGGACCAAGCCATAGCTAAATTTATTATTGATGGTTTTACCGGACAACTTAAAGGATGGTGGGATAATATCCTCACCTCTGCCCAACAATCAGAAATCCTTAACTCTGTTAAAATTGAAGTTGACCCGACTACTCATCAACCTGTACAACAGCCGGATGCTGTTTACACTTTAATTCAGACAATCATTCTCCATTTTATTGGAACCAGTACTAGTACTGCCGACCGTGGCAGAGAACTTCTCCAGAATCTCCGATGTCCATCCCTTACTCATTTTCGATGGTATAAGGATGTTTTTATTACCAAGGTCATGCAACGACCTGATGGTAACAGTACCCATTGGAAAGCCAAATTTATTGATGGCCTTCCTACCTTTTTTGCCGAACGCGTTAGAAAAAAACTTCGGGACTGCCATGACCGAATGTCAATTCCTTACGAACAGTATACTTATGGACAACTTTGTTCCATTATAACCGATGAAGGTCTTTCCCTTTGTAATGACCTCAAACTTCATTATCAGATGAAGCAACAGAATCTAACAGGAAGAAAAGAGCTAGGTGAATTTTGTGAACAATTTGCTTACGAACCAGCTATTAAGTATCCAGGAAAACCTAGGAAGATTTCCCATAAAAAACCGTATAAATCCACCAGAAAGAAGTCACACAAGACTAGCCATCCGCATCCTACTAAGAAGTTTTATCCGAAAAATACTTCACATAGAAAATCTAAAGGAAAATCTAAATCCGAAGTTAAATGTTATAAATGTGGACAAACAGGACATTATGCAAACCGATGTAAATCAAAAGCTAAATCTAAAGTAAATGAATTACAACTGGATTTAGAAGTTAAGGAACAGATACTGCAAGCTCTAGAAGCTGATGAAAACACAACAGAAGACGAATCACCCTCTAAGAATGAAATCAACCAGTTATATTCAACCTTTGACAGCGGAGATGAATTGGAACCAACTTCTTGTCCCTGTTCTTCTAATCAGGAACAAATATCCGAACTTAATTATTGGAAATCTATTGTTGAAATGAATGGTTTACAGCTAGGTGAACCTAGCAGTATTAATGTCTTAACCGATACCCAAAAGGATATGCTCGCTGTAGCCGACCAAATCCAGGATCCAGACATAAAAATAAAATATTTAAAGATGTGTTATGAACACCAACAAACAACACTAGAGACACCAAATATACCCGATTATTCTTATAGTCTTCAAACTGTAATCGACAGAATTCAAACAAACCCTTGCGTTGAAAAACCAACAACCATACAGGATTTAAAATGGAAATAAATATTCTAAAAACAGAAGTTAAACACTTGCAAACCGCTAGTGCAGCTGCAATTAAAGATATTAAATATCTGCATACCCAACTGCCAAAGCCACAAGCTGAAAGTACAGAAATCAAAACTGAATCTCAACCAGAATCTTCTACTCCATATTTGTTACTTGTTAATCAAGTTACTTTCCAGAAATGGTATATAAAAATTTCTTTTATGATCAAACCCGATTTTATTATCAAAGATGCTATTGCTTTAGTAGATAGCGGAGCCGATATGAACTGTATCCAAGAAGGAATAGTTCCAACCAGGTATTTTGAAAAAACCACTCAAAGCTTAACCAGTGCAAGTGGAAATTCACTTCAAATCAGGTATAAAATTCCAGAAGCTTATATTTGTAATCAAGATTTATGTCTTCCTACATCATTTGTATTAGTCAAAAATCTTGCTACAAATATTATTCTAGGCACTCCATTTTTATGTCTTTTGATGCCTATCCAGCAAATTGATTCAACAGGTATTTATTCTCAATTACAGGGAAAATCAGTAATTTTTGAATTCATAACCCAACCGTATACAAAAGAATTAGATCAAATTAGGGATCTAGTTACTTTTAAACAGAATCAGATAAATTTTTTGGCTAAAGAAGTTTCTTTCTTAACAACAGAACAAAGGTTACAACAACCTTCTTTACAACAGAAAATTAAAATAATTGAAAAAGAATTTCAAACAGAAGTTTGTGGAACCATTCCAAATGCTTTCTGGAACCGAAAAAAATATACGGTTACATTACCCTATGAACCTGATTTTGATGAAAGATATATTCCAACTAGAGCTCGCCCTAGTCAGATGAAAAAGGAATATATGGAATTATGTAAAACAGAAATTCAAAGTCTTTTAGACAAAAAATTAATCCGACCCAGTCACTCTCATTGGAGTTGTACCGCCTTTTATGTCAATAAAAATGCTGAGATTAAACAAGGTGTTCCTCCCCTTGTTATCAATTATAAACCGCTAAATGATAAATTAAAATGGATCAGATATCCTATTCCGAATAAAAAAGATCTTTTAAATCGTTTACAGGATGCGATCATTTTCTCTAAATTTGATTTAAAATCAGGATATTGGCAAATAGAGATTGCCGAACAAGATCGTTATAAGACAGCTTTTACCGTACCCTTTGGGCATTACGAATGGAATGTTATGCCATTTGGATTAAAGAATGCTCCATCTGAATTTCAGCATATCATGAATGATATTTTTAATCCGTACACTGAATTCACTTTATCTTATATTGATGATGTTTTAATATTTTCTTCATCAATAGAACAACATATTAAACATCTTAATATTTTTAAGCATGTTATTCACAGAAATGTATTAGTGCTATATGCTCCTAAAATGCAACTTTTCCAGACAACAGTAAGATACCTTGGACATAATATTTCTAATGGGAGTATTATTCCAATCAACCGAAGTATTGAGTTTGCCTCTAAATGTCCTGATGAAATAAAAGATAAAACTCAATTACAAAGATTCTTAGGAAGTCTTAATTATATCCGCGATTATTATCCGAATGTCGCAGCCGATTCCAGTATTCTGTTTACCCGACTTCGCAAGAATCCTCCTCCTTGGGGTAAAGAGCATACTACTGCAGTACAAAAAATTAAAGCCAAAGTTAAACAGTTACCATGCTTACAGTTACCTAATCCCAATTGGAAGAAAATTGTCAAAACTGATGCTTCTAATGAAGGATTTGGCGGGATATTAAAGCAATTTAATCCCAACACCCAGAAGGAAGAATTATTACGCTTTCATTATGGCCATTGGAATAAAGCCGCTTTAAATTATCCAATTATTAAACAGGAATGTTTAGCAATTGTTAAATGTGTTGATAAATTTCAGGATGATTTATTAAACCAGCATTTTATAATCAGAGTTGATTGTTCTGCTGCTAAACAGATATTTAAGAAGGATGTTAAAAACCTTGCTTCTAAACAGATATTCTTAACTTGGCAAAGTTATTTATCCAATTTTGATTTCGATATTGAATATATTAAAGGAGAAAATAACTCTTTGCCTGATTTCTTAACCAGGGAATATCTACAGAAATCCACTCCTGCAGAGGAGGATGACCAGCAGAGGACATAGAGGTCGCGGTCGTGGCCGAGGAGGTCATACCTCTCGCTATGATCCAACCGACTTTCCGGCCCTTTCTCGTGGCTAAACCAGTAATCCCTCAGCTAAGGATATTCTCCTTAAGACTGAAGAACAGTATACCCCTAACAGTATTTCTGAGGAGACAGTCCTCTGGATCGAAACCGCAGATGAACAATGGATGACAGATCCATGGGAGATTAAAAGGCGGTATCTTACCACCCAACAATCTCCTCCTCATTTTGACCAGTACAGATATATCTATGAACAGATATTAACAGAAACAGGAGCGTGTGAATTTAAGCATTATCTTCACGACGCTAATAAAGCTACCAGTCCCATTTCTTTCAGTAAAATCACTATCCGCCAGATTATGCCTATTTCTCAATGGGGTATTCATCCGCATACTGTTCGAGATCTTGATCTCCGAAACAAACAGACAAAATACAGTTATTGGGACTATGTAGATGCCTTTACCCAGGTTTTCTACTACCAGAATCCGATTAAAAACCATTCATGGTTTATCCGTATCTGTCCTGAAATCCTAAAAAACGATGCCCCTAATTGGTTCCTCGTTTGGTGGGATAAATTTGGACTCTCTCTTGAAATATTACCAGAACCTATCCGTCTTGCTTACAATGAATGACATGTCGCATATTCCCGTGCTTATGCCTATTTAAATAAAAACCGTGATCTGTCAATCAGCAAATCTGTAGTCCATTTCACTATTCGATTTGGTATCCCTTGGATATGGAAATGAGACTTTGCCTGTGACTACCAGAATAAGGTTCCCCGCCTTAAAAGAATATTTTTCATAAAATGGTGGGATAAGTGTATGAACCCAATCATAACAGAAACTGTCCAGAAAATACAACAGCATACTAAGCAGTGTTGGGAATCCGTTAAATAGCCAGCTTTACCAGCACCACCAGCACTAGCCAGTAATCCTTTTGTCTAGATTCAGAAGGAATTACGCCAACAGTATCCCCAGCTTTCAGAACATGAAATAATTATTAAAAGCATGGACTTTCTAAAAGAACAATTTTTTCAAACAGTACCACAAGAGGATGATGCCTCTATGAAGTCAGGCACCAGTCAGCCTTCAACAGAACCAAATATTGATCCAGCCGAACACATGTTAGCTGGAGAATCTTAATTATCTGAAGATGAGGAACCCAGTCTTGCAGATTTTTTGGGATTCCTTTACAGCTGTCATTGCCGAAAAGATAGCTAAAGACAAAAACAGTAAAGGCAAGGGCCCCGAGCTTTGAGCGTCGGCATAACAGGATAACAGGACAAAAGACTTTTGTCAAAAGATATCCATTATCCGGAAAAGAAGATGTTGTCCCCCTATCCGATAAAGCTTGAAGATAAGAGATAAGGAGCAATCTGTCGGTCCAATTCAGAGTTGCCACCTGTCCATTTTTTATCCGTTTTTGTATTATAAAAGGGAGGGCTTCACCCTTGTTGAAGCACGCTTAATTTTTCAGTTTTCTTCTTCTTTTCCTCTTGTAATATTTCTCTTCCAACCCCTTCTTGTAAAATAGTAGTACTTCCTCAATAAAATTTAGTTTTTCTATGCATGCCCTCTGTTGATTGTCTAGAACAATTATTGTGGTTTTTACAATTTTGGCAAAACCAGAAAAATCATTATCTTAATACACCCGTAGATTTTTACACTCAACCGTATATTTCTGCTTGCTAGCGGTGTGATCACAGATATTCGAAATCCAGTCTTGATCAACGAATGTAGTGGCTCGACGGCGAGAGGCCTCAACCTCCACCGTAACAGTAAGTATATGAGATCATATATGTTGTAATTTGTTTCTTTTATACCTGTATTATGTTTGTAATTATTCCTGGGTTTGTGCCGTTGTAAGGTTAATTAATTGTTGGGGTTAGTGGGACGTCACCCAAGTCGCGTAAGGTTAGGTCGTTTAGCAGCGATTGCGTTTTGACCGATCATACCTGTAAGTCGTTGACAGACGTGCTAGCCTCAACCTATAGTGAGCACCTTTAGTGGTATCAGAGCCATGTTTAAGAATAAACATAATACTAGTATAAATTAAATAAATTAGACATATATGATCACTATACACCCATGACTGAACAACAAGATAATACAGTAGTTATACCAGAAAATGAATCAGTAACCTCTATAGGAAATACAGTATCTTCTTTAGCCGAAGCAGCTGAAATGGTAGCATACCAGGATGTTAAGGACGCCCTAGATAAGTGGACAATACCGTTAGTAGATCCAAAAACAATCTATAAAGAAAGTGAGGTTTTTAATTTTAAGAGCTCTAGGAGCTTCAAAACTCTAATCTAATTATGTTGAATTTTTGTTATTTTTTTAAAAAGAGAAAAATATCATTGGCTATTAAAAATTAAAATTTAAAGTTTAAAATTTAAATATCATTGGCTATTGAATTCACCTATGATTTAGGAATTTAAATTTCAAAATTTTATACCTAACAAGACACACATACTTTAAGGAATTGCTTTCCATAATAAAAATATGCTATATATACTATATATTTTACCTAACTAATTAATCCTCCTTTCAGTAGGAATTTATATACCATATATTTTACCTAACTAATTAATCCTCCTTTCACTAGGAATTACTAAATCCCTTCCTAAAATTAAAAAATAAAAAATAAAAAATAAAACTTATATTTCACTACGTTCACGTAAAATATTAATGTCTACTAGAATAAATATTCTTTGCATCTCTCTCTCTCTCTCTCTCTCTCTCTCTCTCTCTCTCTCAAATGGAGATTATTAAGATTTCATTTGGTGTTTAAAACTTTTTTTTTTTTTTGCCTTTCATTCAAGCTTAGTCTCCAGCCTCTGTTAATAATAGAATAACAATAGATCAGGCCCATATGTGAAGATAACGATGGATGCCTCCTTCAAATTCTAAGGTAACTACAAATAGTTGTTGGCCGCAGTGTTAAGATTATGTGTGAGATTTTTGGCATATTTGTTATTTCTAAGACATATAATACGTTAATGTGCCATATATTAATAACAAGCTGGAGTTTGTGATTGATTATAAGTCTATCAAATAGATTATAATTAAAAAAATTTAAAAATAAATAAAAGGATTGTATCATTTATTCATTTTATATATGTAGCTTTTAAAAATCAATAATTATATTTTTCATAATTTTCATTTTCAATTCTATTTAGTAACTATCTAATTTATCAATTAGTGTGTTTCTTAGGTGTAGAGTATACAAGTGACATAAAATTAGTGTGTTTTCAAGCCCCAAAAAAAAAATGATCTGAGAGGCTTTAGGAATTTCAAAACATTAATATAAATTTTTTAATTTTAATAGTTAAATAATACATGTGACATAAAATTATTGGCAGATTTAAACGTTTCTATAATTTTAAAATTAAAAAAATATATTTATATATAGAAAGTTAAATAAAGAAATTTAACCATATCTAAACCACATATAATTGATATTTGAAAATCCTTAATTTAATTTTAGTATTATATAATTTAAAATTATAAAAATATATATATTTCCAAAATATTATTCATTTTTTAAATATTTGGAACAAAAAAATAAATATAATTTAGGACTATTGACTTATCTAACCATATCTGATTTTCAAATTCAAAAAAAAAATGTACATAAAATGTCAAAAATAATTTTAGCTATATCTTTTTCGTTAGATGGTAATTTTTTTTAAGCTATGTCTAAGAAATATTTAATTTTAAATTTAAAAATGAAGTCTAAAGAAAATTTGAATCAAATGTAATTTTAAATTATTTTTTAGCTGTAAATCAAAATTTATCAAATGGTAAAAAATTTCAAGTACACATGCCTGAATCTTATTGAAAAAATAAAAAAAGTTTAAAATTTTTAAGTAAGAAGTTCAAATTAATAATTAAAAATATTTTTAAAAATTGACATAAAATTTTCACTGCAATAAGTTCTATGGTAAAATAGGCATATTCATAAAATCTCCCAACCAAATTATTCAAAAAATAAAAAACAATGGTCTACATCTATTGTGTGTACGGCTCACATCACACTAATTTTAAACCTATATCATACACCCACTTTTGGGACAAATTTTTATGATCCATTGTATTTATATAATAAATATTAGTCGATTTAAATATATTATTATAAAATATTTCTATTAATTGACCAATCTATTTCCCCTGGTCAGGTCTACAATTAGAGTTAGAACATGACCCATGATATGGCTTGACAACTTTGGATAATCTATATTTATCTATATCTATATTAAGTAAAAGGGTGTTTTCAATCATAGGTTACTCTTTGGTTTATCCAATCTAAAAAAAAAAAAAAAGAAGTAAAAATCATAGGTTGCTCAAGCCCTCACCAAATTAAAAAATATGTTACTCAATTCTTAAAAAAATTCAAATTAGGCTCAGGTTGCTCAGGTTGAACTCGGCGAAGTTTGCTACTCTAGCAAAGGGAGAGGAAGTTACATAGTTGAGTTAGTGACAACTTAAAAATTGACATGTAAAATGCATGCCATTATGGTAAAATTGTGATACACATTTGGGAAAAGTGATTTTTTTGTCAAAAAGTCATTACAAGCTGTCAATTGATTATCTCAACATTTTTACGTAATTTTTCGTAATAAGTTAAAAAATTATTTAAAAAGTCAATTTCTAAACAAGTCTAATTGTGAGTTTCAATCTTTTTCATCTCTGCATTTTGGATACAAAAGTCTAACTATTCATATTATTTATATAAAACTTATGTTATTAATTGTTTTTATATCCCGTGCATAGCATGGGCTTACCGCTAGTTCATGTTTTAGCTAGAAGTTGTTCTTTTTTTTTTTTTTTTTTATTAGTGCTATTTTAATAATTTTTTAGCTTTGTACAAAAAGATATATAAAAAATAGGGAGAATGATATAATAATTTTTTAACTTTTTAACTAAAATATTTAGTAAGCTAACGAGACCGAAAGGTACTTTAATAGCCTTTTACCAGCTCAATAACTTTTAAAATGCCTTAGCTTATGGTTTGCATTCCTCTTTTCTTCGTTTAAAAAAAGAATAATACTTTGTAGCTCGAAAAAAATTGGCCCGAGTTGGCTCAAATACCCAAAACGACGTCGTTTTGGGTATTTTTTTTCCTCTTGTCTTTCCCTTCCCTCTCTAAATTGAAATAGACGGGAGAAAGAGAGAAGAGGCAAGAAAGAGAGAAGGAGAAAATGTAGAGAGGAGAAAGAGTAGAGAGAATGAGGAGGAAGAGAAGAAGGAGAAGGAGAATACACACACAGATCTGTGTGTGTATACACACAGAAAAGACGATGATGGCGGCGCCAGTAGATGGCTCTCTCTCTCTCTCTCTCTCTCATATATATATATATAGATATGTGTGTGTATAGATCTATGTATATGCACAGATTTGGTGTTGATGATGATGTGTCTCTCTCTACCAACTCTCTCTCATATATATATATATATATATGTGTGTGTGTGTGTATAGATCTGTATATACACACAGATCTAATGTTGATGATGATGTGTTGTTGTTTGTTGTTGTTGTTTAGATTCTAGAATTATTATTATTATTTTTTTTTGGTTGTGGTTGATGATGATGTGTTGTTGCTGATGTTGATGCTCTCTCTCTCTCTCTCTCCCCCCAACTCCCTCTTCTCTCTTTATCTTCTTCATTTTCGCCTCTATTTCAGAGCGAGAAAAGAGAAAGAAAAGAAAATTCACAAACAACGTCATTTTGGAACTCAGGCCATTCAAGCCTTATTATTTTGAAACTACAAATCGGAACTGTTAAAAAAAAAAAAAAAACTCAATCATTTTTTAAAACGTTGCAAAAATTCTGTGCCTTTTTGGAATAGTGTCATCTTAATATATAGCACTCGTTTGGAAAGTTGGGTTGGGTTAGGTTGGGTTGGGTTGGGTTGGGGGTGGGTTAAGATTAAAATAATTATAAAAATATAAAATAGGTTTTTTAGTCTAATAAGATAAAATGTCACATTCAAAGGATAATTATTTTATTTTTTCTCTCACAAAAGTCAAAAAAAGTCAAAAGGTTCATCCCAAACAAGACATTTTAGTCCTAGGCTAAAAAACCAAAAAGTCAAAAAGCCAATTCATATCCCAAACGAGCTGAAAATTGACCTTTTTTTATTTTTTTTTATTTTTTAGCTGTTTGATTATTTTAATTGGTTATTTTAATTTTTGTGTTTGGAAAAATGGGTTGAATTGTTATTGGATTATTGTATTGAGAAATGTGTTTGGAATAATGTTAAACAATGAAATGACAAAAATGCCACTAAAAAGAATATGTCCTTGTTGAATGACATGGCATTACCTTCTCACTTGGAAAATGTGTTTAGGCTCCATCCATTGGTGTGTATCTTAATATTCACAAGGGACAATTTGGACATTTGACGAGCTGAGCTGTCAGTGTTGTCAAGGCGCTAATTTGGGGAGAGTTAAATGCCAAAAGTCAGCTTTTAATCTATTTTGGGCCATATCACTTCTCTACTTTTTGAGTAATGCTAGGGATACCAAATTTTCTACCAAACAAATGACCAAATGTCTCATATGGATGTGGGGTCTGTAATTTTGTAGATTCCACATCCATGTAAGCCATTTGGTCATTTATTTGGTAGAAAATTTGAGGCCTATAGCATTTTTCCTACTTTTTTATACATAAAAAAAAAAATCAAAAAAACTAAAAAAATCAATTTTTAACCATTTTTCCAAATTAGCCCGTAGTCTTTTTTTTTTTTTTTTTTTTTAAAATTTTTATATACTTTTTTGTTAATTTAATTGTGAGGCAAAAATAGTCCTCCTCAGAGCATCCTGAATAGAGTAGCTAAAAAATGGTGTGTTATATGATGAAAAGTGATAAAATTGGGGCCCAAAAATATGTGTTAAGGTGCGTTAAGAGTTTCTTAATTTTAGAAAGTGAGTGGTGGTGCAATGGATGTGTGAAGGCATGTCTCAAGATGTGTGATAAGAGAATATATATATATATACAAACAATAAATAACATAAAATAATTGAAAAGTGCAGTGGGCCCCACCCCACTGCACCCCACTGCACTGTCAATCCCATCTCTCTCTTTCTTTTCTCTCTCTCTCTCTCTCTCTCTCCCCCTCCCTTGTTAACTTTCTCGCTACAGTTAACACAAACATTAGCATCTAACACAATTTCTGACCACCCCCATCACTCTCAACGTACTTCCCCAACGCCGCCGTTATTGTATCTCCATCCATCAAACAAAGTAGATGCTTTTATGCTTTCATAGATCACATCCAGGAACGGAACTAGGAGAAGATTATGGGGGGCCATGGCCCCCCTATTTCTGTAAAAAATATGATTTGTCATGACATTTTAAAAATATATATCTCATTTTATACATAAAATGGCCTTTCAATATTAAAAAACACATATCTCATTCTTATCTCATCTTACATTCTTTGTTTATTTTACACCAAAAAAACTTTTTCATCCTATTAGAAATTGCTTCTATGGTATTTGAAATTTTTTTAATGTGTAAAGATCTAATTTATATATCATATTGTACATACATGTGTGTTTATGTATATTGTGAAAATTTTTATTTCTCTTTTGGCCCCTCCGGGGATGAAATCCTGGTGTCGTTCCTGATCACGTCCCACGTGATGCGAGTGTCCTGCTTTGCTTTGGCTTTACTTTTGCTCTTACTTGTAGCACTTGTGTCCTCTAAACTATTGGAGAGTGTATTTAATTCCTTCATTTTTATTTTGGGAGTCATTGAAGTTGTTGTATTTTGGTTTTGGAGGAGCACGATTTGATTTAAACATATTGGGATTGTTCGTTCGCACTTGTTTACGTTGAAAAGTTCTTTTACAACTTGGAAAATCTGTTTTGGTGTCGACACTAGCCTTTCTAAGGGTCGACACCACCTTGTTGCCCTGTCTTTAGTGTCCTTGCTAGTTTTTAGAGTCGACAACATAGGTTCTAAGGGTCAACCCTTCCCTTGCTGATTTGTTCTGGGTATATTCTAAAATAAAGAGTCGACACCACTAGTTCCAAGGGTCGACCCTTGTCCTCTACACACATTAGTGTCTCGGCTTTTCTTCCTGAAGGGTTGACAACTCTTTCTGAAAGGTCGACCCCTGTGAGTAAATTTTCAGATTTTTGGTTCGGTTTTGGGGCTCTATTTTTGGGAGTTTGACGTATTCTCTCCTTTGACTTTAGGGCTATTATTCTACCACTATAAATAGAACCCAAACGCACTTTTCTCATTCACTTTTTTTTTCCTCTCTCTCTCTTCCCTCTTTAAACTGTGAATCTCTCTCTCTCTCTCTTAGAAACTCAACTTTCTCACATAGATATTTGGTGTCTTGGTGTGGCATGTAAGTCCCGTATGGACAGTTAGGATTTTGTTGAGTTTGTGATAACCGGTTTGGGGTTACGGTTGGAAACTTTGGTCATGTGAGCGCTTTTGCATCATTGTGTGATTGGTGTGTGTGAAATTTCTTTACTCGTGTTATATTATGTTGTTGGCACTTCAGAAATTTTCCAGAGATTTTATCATGGAAATTGGTGTTGATTTTGTGGCATCGCCATGGGTGTGATGGATTTTATAGGATGATTTTAAGGAAAACAAAAATCTTCTTTTAGTGTTGTGGCCTTGGATGGTCTTTTTGAACTAAATTGGTTTTGGTTGGAAATGTAAGTTTTTAGTTTAATAAAAAGCTGAATCCAACAAATCAAAAACAAAATGAAAATGGTTTTGTGTTATAAACAACATCTATGGTTTCGGAAAGACGGTTTTGAAATCTTTGGACTTTGTTACAAACAGTTGAAAATGTATTTGGGTTGTGTTTTATCTTGTGTGTGGAAGACTATTTTGATCTAGCCTGAGTTACTAGCTATGTGGTATGTGTTTATTTTGCACAGGCTTGAAATTGTTGGGCATTGAGGTGCCATAACGTTGTTAGGATTAATCATGTTTTGTTTTATGTTCTCGTGCTACCTGAGAGTTAATTTGGCACTTTGTGTGTGAAGTAGCTTTCTTATTCTCCTTGTCCAAGCGTGGAGCACTCGATAGCTATTTCAGTACTGTCAGTGGTTGAGGCGTAGATCACATCTTTGAGTCCGAGGAGTTGTTGTTGTCATTGTTATTGTGGTGGTTGTTGCTTCTTGTCTCGTAGACCGCAGCAAGTTATGTGTATCGAAGAGTCATCTGTGAGGTTTTCTTACCATTCTCGGTGTTCAAGTGTCTTTGGGACCTTGAGGTGTTAGATTGGGCGACCTTTTGGTTTTGGTGTTTCTTAAATTTCGGGGACGAAATTTCCTAAGGTGAGGAGATCATAGCACTTGTGTCCTCTAAACTATTGGAGAGTGCATTTAATTTCTTCATTTTCATTTTTGGGAGTCTTTAGAGTTGTTGTATTTTGGTTTTGGTGGAGTAGGATTCGATTTAAAATTGTTGGGATTGTTCGTTCGTGCTTGTTTACGTTGAAAAGTTCTTTGGGAACTTCGAAAATCAATTCTGGTGTTGACACTAGCCTTCTTGAGGGCCGATACCACCTTGCTACTCTGTCTTTAGTGTCCTTGTTGGTTTGTTCTGGGTGTATTCTGAAATAAGGGTCGACCATTCCCTTGTTGATTTGTTCTGGGTGTTTTCTGAAATAAAGGATCGACACCACTAGTTCCAAGGGTCGACCCTTGTCCTCTACACACATTAGTGTCTCGGCTTTTCTTCCTGAAGGGTTGACAACTCTTTCTGAATGGTCGACCCCTGTGAGTAAATTTCCAGATTTTTGGTTCGGTTTTGGGGCTCTATTTTTGGGAGTTTGACGTATTCTCTCCTTTGACTTTAGGGCTATTATTCTACCACTATAAATAGAACCCAAACACACTTTTCTCATTCACTTTTTTTTCCTCTCTCTCTCTTCCCTCTTTAAACTGTGAATCTCTCTCTCTCTCTTAGAAACTCAACTTTCTCACATAGATCTATAGATCTACTTGGTTAAAGGCATCTTTTCCCCTTGGTCCTTTGAGAAAGGTTGTAGATTTCATCAAGGACTTTCTTTTGATCTAAGAGTTTCATGGTTTCATCAACTTTGGTTTTCTTCGAGTTCTCCTCTTCAGTTCAAGAGGTAGAGTCTATTTCCTAAGCTCAATATGAGTTCGGTAGAATATTTGTGACACATTTTGTTATGTATATTTGGTGGTCATTTGGTATGATTTTTACCCTTGTTATTTGTTATTTCAAAAGATCTATGGATTTGGGTATTTTGGGTTAAACATAGGGCGTTGATTTTGAAATGTAAAAAGAGAGATTTTCATATGTGGTTGAGATATGTTGACATGGTGACTTTCCTTTACTCAAAAGTGATTTTGAAAGAAAATGAGGTTTTGTTCTAAAAACATGGGTTTTGGCTTGTGTTGGAAAATAATGAAAAATGATGTTGGTTTTGTAGGTGTGGGGAAGTGGTTTTGGAAATACTCTTCAGATCCTGGGAGACACTCTTGATACTTAGCTAGTCACATGTAAAGACAAATACTCCGGTCGGGGGTGCCAGGATTAGCACTTCGACGGGCAAGTCAGTTCTTCTACTCAAGAGAGCTTGTTTTCTAAATTTAGTGAAGTGTTTTTTTTACCTACCATTCCAAGAACGTTGCTTCTTTATTTATATCAGTTCCTCCTGAGGCCTCGAGGCCTGGGCTTGGTTTTCAATCATTACCCGTTCTTAGATTCGGCCCCCAACGATCTTTATTAATCGGCTTAATCGGCTTACGTATCGTATTCGACCCATCCTAGTCTTGCAGGATAAGGCCGATTAATATTTGCTGGACGACCGGTTAGTGTCAGTACTAAAACATGCCCCTTCTGATTTAGCCATATATTCGGCTCCCACAATAGCCCCCCAAACTCCCTATTGACGGTAGTTAATCAGCGTGTTTGGTTTAGAATTCAAAGAGCCCATCACAGATCTGGCGGCTTTGCATATCCCAAGGCGTCAGAAAATGTCAGAAGGTGCCCGTCTTTTCGTTTATCATTACACTTTCCCGCTTCATTCATGCGTCTCTCGCATTTATTGTGATTTGAAACTTCAGTCCCTTTTGGTGCACGTTTCGTCGATCATCTGATACGTTTGGACCGCCAGCGCGCATCCCTTCTCTCATTCGCATTTTCTGCAACTTTCGTCCGTCTACCTTTGTCTTATCTTCTCTTCGTAAGTTTTCTTCCCTTTTCTTTGTAGCCCTATTTTCTGTTTATCATTTTTACTTTCGGTGAATCCTTGGGTCCCCGTCGAAATGGCTAAACACTTGAAGGACCTCCTTTTTGAGAGTCGCATTTCCGGATTCCGGCGACATTTTTCCATTCCCAATGACGTCCATCTAACTCTTGTAACAGACAGTACTCTGGATATGGAGAGGGAGGATCAGAATACAATCGTATTCCCCCTCCTGTCCATAGCGGAAGGCGGAGTCCGTTTCCCCCTACATCCACTACATAGGGCTGTCCTTCGCTATTGGAGTCTGATTCCTTCTCAACCAAATGTAAATTTCTTTCGAATCATTATGGGTGTTATAGAATTGAATCGACGTCTTAGGATCAATCTCAGAATTTCGGCCATTCGGCACTGCTACGCTTTAGTCAAATCCTCTGGTCGGTACTTCCTTAAGGCCAAGGATACTGACCATCATTTGGTGACTATGCTTGCCAGTTCTGGTAAGAGAGTTGACGATGTAATGGTCGATGTCCGAGGTAATTGGGAGTTCGCTGAAGACGAAGATCGCCTAGACCCCATTCCCAGACATAAGGGTGACCCAGGTTGCCACGTAGTATCTTGTTTTTAATGATTTATCTTTTAATCGGCTTTCTTTCCTTAATCACTCATCTTTTGCAAGTAATAAATTGACTTGCGTTGATGAAGCGGTCCTTAGGGATATTAAGATTGCACTCGACTACTTTGGCCACCCAAACGTGCAAAAACAGGGGAGAGCCGCCTACATTTTACTTCGGTACGAGCCCACTTATACCACATTCTCGGCTGCGGACAACATTCCGATTCCATCCAGCGATCAGCAGCTCTCGGTTCTTATCTTCCCCAGCTACAAGAACCTTAGGCAAATTGGTCTCGAAGATTTTGATTCGGGGAGAGATGCAGAGCCGGTAATAGAAGTAGTTGCCGATCCGGCTGGAGAATTCACTGAGGAGGCCGAAGAAGTTGACGAGGCCGTGCATTCGGGGTTTGAGGCTGCCGGACTCGATCAGCCTTCACCATCCGTGTCGGGTCGAGCAGAAGTCTCTTCCGGAGACATTTTCGCGAATTTGGGCGACCTACCCGGCGATTTCTTCGAAGGTATGGCGAAGGAAAGCCTTACGCAAATGGCGCGTAGGAGAAACGCTGAGCAAATGGCTGCTCGACAAAAGGCCGAGGCCGGCGAATCTGATCCCAGCTTGTCTAAGGCCTCCGTACCCATTGTTGAAGGGATGGTTCAGGTTATGCCGGTCGAAACGGAAAAAGGGGGTGAACAGCGGGCCGGTGAAGAACGGCCAATTCTGGAGGAGCGCGGTCAAAAACGCAGCACCGAGGGGGAAGCCAGTTCGGAAGCTAGTCCTTCTGACAAACGGCCTCACCTCGAAGAATCGGACGTGGTTGCTCCCTTTGTTATTCAGCCAAAGATCAGAGATACGTCGATTTCTTCCAATGCTTCTGCCATTGAGGATCCGGCCGTTGCAATGAGCTTGGCGGCTTCGATTTCCTTGTCGGCTGACAATGCAGCCTTTTGCGCCGTGCCGGATATTTTGGCCGTAGCCTTATCTGCACAGTCGGCTCTCCTGATAGGAATCTTACATTTATTTCTGAATTTATTTTTTATAAAGGTATCTAATGATCCCTTGTTCTTGCAGACCGTCGGCAGGATTGCCGACTTGGACCGCCGCCTGCATGATGCTCTTGGCAGGATTGACCATTTGCAAGCCGAAGTGGAAGGTCAGAAGAGTAGAGCGGAGTTTGAAAAAATGAGGGCCGCAATGGAGAGCCTTGAGCAAGCGGAGAGGGAGCTCGCCGCTTTGAGCGACCGATCGATCTTTGAGGCTAGAGCGAATGCGAGTGAGGAATCGCTCAAGCTCTCAAATGACGAGCTTGCCAAGGCGGAGACTCAGCTAGAGGAGCTGAAGGCGGCCAAGGAGAAAGCCGAATCTGATGCTTTTGAGGCGGGAAAAAGTGCCGCTTACACGGAATATGTTGATGAAGTTCCCAAGTTTGAGAATCGGGGGTTCAAACATAGGTGGCTCAAAGCCCTTGCTGCTGCTGGGGTTACATCGGATTTGCCAATTCCTTACGAGCAAGTGGATGTTGAGCCACTCGAATCCGACACCGATGAGTGATTTGGGAGGCGTTTCCTAATTTTGTTTTTGTAAGTTTTTTGCCTGGTAGGGTTTTGTTGGCTCAAGGTAGTTTTCATGTATAAATTGGTTACTAACTTGTACGCAATTTATTAATGAACATTTCCTTGTAATGTCACTACTTCTTGTGCACAATTTGTGTGATTATGTTAATGAAACATTTTGCTGAGTTTGGCTCAAAGCCTTTTGCTACTTTACGTAAAATTGTTGCTGAGTTTCAGCTTTTAGGGATTGAATATCCTGTGTCAACATTGATTCGTCTTCTTTGTGTAAAATTGTTGCTGAGTTTCAGCTTTTAGGGATTGAATATCCTGTGTCAACATTGATTCATCTTCTTTGTGTAAAATTGTTGCTGAGTTTCAGCTTTTAGGGATTGAATATCCTGTGTCAATATGGGTTCGTCTTCTTTGCCGACTGGATTCGAATTATGAACTGTCAATTCGAGAGCCGGCTGGGGTATCTGAGCCGGATAGATTGATGAATCTGCGCTTGCCCCAGGCGGTCCCTGCAGAGGTTAGTAGAATCGATTGGGGGACCGGCTGGGGTACCAGAGCCGGATAGATTGGTGAATCTGCCCTTGCCCCAGGCGATCCTTGCGGGGTCGAGGGCCGGCTGGGGTACTTGAGCCGGATGGATTGATGAATCTGTCCTTGCCCCGGGCGATCCCTGCAGAGGTTAGTAAAATCGATTGGGGGGCCAGCTGGGGTACCAGAGCCGAATAGATTGGTGAATCTGCCCTTGCCCCAGGTGGTTCTTGCAAGGTCGAGGGCCGGCTGGGGTACTTGAGCTGGATAGATTGATGAATCTGCCCCAGGTGGTCCGTGATTATGGTAGAATCGTGCCCCTGCCATCGACTTAGCCGGCGTCGGGCGATTCAGGATCTCCAATTAATGAGATTGCCTCGAACGTGCTACCTCTGTGAAGGATAAATGAGGAAACGTACATCCTTTATGAGCTTGGTAGACAATTGAGCTGAGCTCTTGGGGGAAGACTGATTGCGCGAATGTCGAACTGACTTTTCTTTAACAACAAAGGGGAAGCGAAGACCCTAGCTGAGCTTGGCAGAGATATGAATCGAGGTGGTGAACCCTCGCGGGCAGGAAGTAAGAGTGCCAGGGGTTGAGAGAGGCGTCAGTCTCCCCGACGTCGCAGTAGATCGCCCAGGCGAGAAACGCAGTCGCAGGGTAAGGCTCCACAGTCCCAAGTCGAGGGGAGGTCCGACGCAAAATCGTGCCCATTAAGCTTTGCGGTATTCGTGAAGAATAGACGCATGACAGAGGTGGACTCGATCATTCGAGACCCAGATGTAGCGGTCGACTTTGCCCGGCAAATATTTCCGCCTGAGGTTCAGAAATCAATGCTGGGTCGACACGATTACGAGGTGTTTCGCGAGGGCATTCACGGCGCAGTGAAGGGGCTTTACTGCTTCTGAAGTCGGCATGCGTCTGCTTTTGCCGTCAAGAGATGGAGAAGAAGACGAACGTATTCGAAGTTTGGAGGCCAGCGTGGAAGGCGGCGGGAACTAAGGAAGACCAAAGGCGGCTCGGGCACAACCCAGCGCATCACGAACAATTGTGGAAGAGAGGGTTACGAGTCGGCTTATCAGCTCCGCACTTGCCGATCGAGAGACGGCTAGTATGTTCGCAATAGAGAGTGTGAAGGGGAGGGCCTATGAAAAAGGTTTCCATGAGGGCCGAAAGGTGGGAATCAAGAAAACCAGGGAAACACTGGTTGAAGAAGTATGCCGATGTGAAAACCGCGGGTTCAGGCACGGTTGGATCAAGGCATCTCAAGCCGCAGAACCTCTTCGAGCGTCGGGAATTGATTCGGCATCACCATGCTATAGGAGCAAAGATTTTCTGTTTTGTGCCTTTGAGATTGAGAAGAGTGAGGATGAGGGTGACGCCGTATGAATTTTATAGTTGTAAGATTGGAACGCAGGGCGTGTTCGAAACTATGTAACTTATTGTTTTATCGAATAAAGATTTTCGTTGTCATTCATATTCAGCATATGTGTATTTCGTGTTGCTTAAATGTTTGAATGTCTAAATATTGCCCGACCCAGATAGCCGTTAACTGCCCGGCAAGACGCGGGCCTATCGGCAGGATCTGCACATGGGCGAGGTCGTCGTCATGGCGACCGTTAGGGTTTTATTGAGGCTATTTCAACGGCCATTTATCTTTGATTTGGGTGAGCATATTGACGCTTGAGCAGTTGGATTAATGGGCTAGTCGACGGTGATCGGCATGTGAATATTTGGCCGACCGGTTTTAATAAAGCTATTTCGCTTTGGCCCAGCCAACGCGCATTTTGGCCAGCTGTCGGGATGGCGGTCGTGGCGAATGTCAATCGACGCTTGTTTTATTCAACCAACGCGTTTTTGGGAGTTAATAAAATTTTCTCGGGATTGGGACCTCGAGATTGCGATCGTTGCTGAGAATAAAAGGAGTGGGCGCTTCGCACCAATAATCCCATTTGACTCATCATTCTTTGTCTGGGATGGTGATTTTGGTTATAGAGGCTCAAATTTCGGTCAAGTTTGGTGTTGAGATGGTTTACGGCAGAAAACCTATCCGTGAGGGAGTTAGGTCATCAGAAGGGCTTGAGTTCTGTGAGTCTCCAAGCGAAGGTCTTGAGATCTGTGAGTCTTCAAGTCGTCGAAGCAGATCACCCCAAAAGAAGAGTCAACAACTGTCAAGTTCATTCTTTCCTGTCCTGGATCTTTGCCTTGACGTTGTCAATGGTGTCAGGGGCAGTTTGGCGTTATGTGAGTCGTGGGCTTAAGCAAAACTGGTTCAAGGTAGTGCACGCCGTGGAGGGGTTTAGGGCGACGGTCGTCGATCCGGCGATACTGCTTTACCGACGCGTTTTGTCCCTTTTTTTGCTTTCGATATTGTAATGTTCAAATGCGGGTTGTATTTATGTAACAACTATTTAATCAAATAAATGGTTTTATTTTAAATTTATTTGCGTGTTATTCTGAATTTTGCTTGTGTACTAAAGCTCATTACTTCGAATGCATGATATGTTCTAGTATGTTACATAGGATCAATTATCAATATCTTTTGTTCGTGCCAACGTTTGCTCCGAATTCGGAGACACGATTAGCAATTAGCACTGTATGATCCGTTCTTGAATCCAGGGCCCATTTGGCCTTAAGGAGATTAATCGACTCCAAACCCGGGGACTTAATCGGCCCTAAGAAGGCGTGCGCCAAAGGGGGCTCCGAATCCGGAGACTTAATTTGTCAAATTGTGATATCCACGAAGGGCACTCCGAACCCGGAGACTTAATCGGCCCTAAGGCTTTATGCGCCAAAGGGGGCTCCGAATCCGGAGACTTAATCGGCCCTAAGGCGGCGTGCGCTAAAGGAGGCTACGAATCCAGAGACTTGATTTGGCCAATCGTGATATCCACGAAGGGCGACCGAATCCGGAGACTTAATCGGCCCTAAGGCGGCGTGCGCCTAAGGTGGCTCCGAATCCGAAGACTTAATCAGCCCTAAGGCTTCATGCGCCAAAGGGGGCTTCGAATTCGGAGACTTAATCGGCCCTAAGGCTTTGTGCGCCAAAGGGGGCTCCGAATCCGGAGACTTAATCTGGCCAATCGTGATATCCACGAAGGGTGCTCTGAATTCGGAGACTTAATCGGCCCTAAGGCTTCATGCGCCAAAGGGGGCTCCGAATTCGGAGACTTAATTTGGCCAATCGTGATATCCACGAAGGGCGTTTCGAATCCGGAGACTCAATCGGCCCTAAGACGACGTGCGCCAAAGGGGGCTCCGAATTCGGAGACTTAATTTGGCCAATCGTGATATCCACGAAGGGCGTTCCGAATCCGGAGACTCAATCGGCCTTAAGGTGGCGTGCGCCCAAGGGGGCTCCGAATCCGGAGACCTAATTTGGCCAATCGTGATATCCACGAAGGGTGCTCCGAATCCGGAGACTTAATCGGCCCTAAGGCGGCGCGCGCCAAAGGGGGGCTCCGAATCCGGAGACTTAATCGGCCCTAAGGCTTCACGCGCCGAAGGGGGCTCCAAATCCGGAGACTTAATTTGGCCAATCGTGATATCCACGAAGGGCGTTCCGAATCTGGAGACTCAATCGGCCCTAAGGCGGCGTGCGCCAAAGGGGGCTCCGAATCCGGAGACTTAATTTGGCCAATCGTGATATCCACGAAGGGCGCTCTGAATCCGGAGACTTAATCGGCCCTAAGGCGGCGCACGCCAAAGGGGACTCCGAATCCGGAGACTTAATTTGGCCAATCATGATATCCACGAAGGGCGCTCCGAATCTGGAGACTTAATCGGCGCTAAGGCGGCGCGCGCCAAAGGGGGCTCCGAATCCGGAGACTTAATCGGCCCTAAGGCTTCATGCGCCAAAGGGGGCTCCCAATCCGGAGACTTAATTTGTGTCGTGATATACGAAGGCGCTCGAATCAGGAGACTTAATTTGTGTCGTGAGATGCGAAGGCGCTCGAATCCGGAGACTTAATCGGCCCTAAGGTGGCATGCGCCAAAGGGGGCTCTGAATCCGGAGACTTAATTTGGCCAATCGTGACATCCACAAAGGGCGCTCCGAATCCGGAGACTTAATCGGCCCTAAGGCGGCGCGCGCCAAAGGGGGCTCCAAATCTGGAGACTTAATTTGGCCAATCGTGATATCCACAAAGGCCACTCCGAATCCGGAGACTTAATTTGGCCAATCGTGAGATCCACGAAGGGCGCTCCGAATCCGGAGACTTAATCGGCCTTAAGGTAGCATGCGCCAAAGGGGGCTCCGAATTCGGAGACTTAATTTGGCCAATCGTGACATCCACGAAAGGTGCTCCGAATCTGGAGACTTAATCGGCCCTAAGGCGGTGCGCGCCAAAGGGGGCTCCAAATCCGGAGACTTAATTTGGCCAATCGTGTGTAAGTGCCCCACTGGGAATCGACATGATTTCTAGTCATCGAGGAAAAATAGTTCATATTGCAGAGGCAAAATATATTTACAGGTATCAGAGCCCACAGATCGGGTCAGTGATAGGGTTTTCGTTAGAACTCTACTTGTGCCGTCTGGGGGGAACCACGTATTTCTTCAATGCCATGGGTTGTTGGGAAACGCAGGATCTGATGGTAGGTGCTTGGGACGGCCTTCATGATATGTAGCCAGGTTCTTCCCATTATGGCATTATACGGCGAGGGGAGCTTCACGACCAGGAATTCCACTTCGACCATTCTGGACCTCGCCAGAACAGGTAATGTGACCTGGTCCAATGGGTATTTGGGGTTCGTATTAAAGCCGAACAGTGGGTGAGGCGCCGGAGATAGATCCGCCTCGTTGAGGCCGAGCTTGACGAAAGTTTGATAGTACATGACCTCTGAACTACTCCTTGGATCTATGAGGATTCGTTCAATGATGAACCGGTTTACGCGTAATTCAATGACCAACGGATCAATGTGGGAAGCCGTTGCGTCATTGAGGTCGGAGTCATTGAAGGCAATTGTCGGAGCTTCTTCGAACCGGTTAGTCAAGATACGGCGCCCCTGTAAAGTTGGGTGTGATCGAATTGTGTGCATGGCTGGGAGTGTAGGCAGGCTGTAAATTACGTGGATCACGCCAAGTGGGGGAGAGTCCTGCCTTAATGCTAATGCCTTGGTTGGCTTTCCCTATTTCACATACTGCTGCAGTCGGCCGTCTTGCACCAGTTCTTCCAGGTGATCTTTTAATGCGTAGCAACTCTCCGTTTTGTGGCTGTGATCTTTGTGATATTCGCACCTCTGGTCCCTTTGTCGTGTATCGGGTGGCCCCACCATCTTTGACGGCCATTTGAAGAATGGAAGGTGTTGGATTTTGGTCATTACAGCGGTGATTGGCTCTGACAGTTCCGTGTACTTTTTGTCGGTGCGCCTCGAGCGCCTACTGTCGACTTGCAATTGCTCATTCGTTGGGTGGGAGCATTGATCACTCGATTGGCGAGAGTCCCGCCTTTTGTCCCATTTAGCACGTTGTCGTGGCTCGGGGCTCAGAGGTGGCACGGAACTTATCGGCTGAGCAATATCAGGAGGTCCCGATTTGGTGGACGCTTGTCTCGCTTTGATCCTCAGGGCATCGTCTTCCACTTTGCAATACTCTTCGACTTTCTTCATCAACGCCCAGACTGTTTTGGGGGGTCTTTTGGTCAGGGAGTTGCGAAGAACACTGTTAGGATGTAGTCCCATTTTGAAGGCGGTGACGGCCATGGAGTCGTTGCAAGCGTCATCAACGAGATTGAAGCACTCCCAATATCACGCCGAATATGCTCTCAGCGTTTCTCCCGGTTGAATTTGCATAGCCCAGAGAGAGTCGGCCATTTTTGGCTGTACCTCGTTGGTGATGAACCTGGCCCTGAAAGATTTTTGCAATTGATGGAAACTTCTGATCGAAGCCGGCTCCAGCTTGTAATACCATCTGACAGCTAGTGGCCCCAAATTGCTGGGAAATATTCGGCACATGAGGGCTTCATTGTCTGCATGCAACGTCATGGCCTGCTTATAGTGACGTATATGATCAGTGGGGTCTGATTTTCCGTCATAGAGAGTAAATGATGGAGCTTTGAACTTCTTGGGCAGGGCCGCCCTCGCAATTCGTCAGATAAAAGGATCGTGCCAGTGCTCTTCGTCTGAACTGCTTCTTCTGCGCTTGTTCCTTATGTGTGGGCTTTTTTCAAAGGAGCTGGAAGTGTCTGAGCGTCCCTTGTTATGCTCCGTGGATAATGAATTGGAGTCGCTATCAGTTTCCCTTGGTTGGGCTCGAGGTCGTTGTTTACCTGCCCTCAAGGGTCGTTCGGGGTCTTGGCGCGCGGCTTCTTTGGATTTTGCTACTTCCAGGGCCAAATCTTGTCGGAGGTGTTCATTTTCTATGAGCATATTTTCCAGCCTTTGCTCATTCTGTTTAGCTTGCTCTATGATGGCTTGCATCGTCTCCTGCGCTGAAGTCGTTGGTGAGTCAAAATTCAAGGCGCGTCTCGCAGTGATGGTTTCCTTCCCGAGCATATCTGCCGAGGTGATGTCGTCTCTCTGTGTGGTCTCGTCGGTGGCTATCGGAGGATCTTGCGTCACGCCTTCTATGGATGTATTTGAGTATTCCCACAGATGGCGCCAGTTGTGGGGAAGTGGTTTTGGAAATACTTTTCAGATCCTGGGAGACGTTCTTGATACTCAGCTAGTCACCTGCAAAGACAAATACTCCGGTCGGGGGTGCCGGGATTAGCACTCCGACGGGCAAGTCAGTTCTTCTACTCAAGAAAGCTTGTTTTCTAAATTTAGTGAAGTGTTTTTTTTACCTACCATTCCAAGAACGCTGCTTCTTTATTTATATATGTTCCTCCTGAGGCCTCGGAGCCTGGGCTTGGTTTTCAATCATTACCCATTCTTAGATTCGGCCCCCAACGATCTTTATTAATCGGCTTAATTGGCTTACGTATCGTATTCGGCCCATCCTAGTCTTGCAGGATGGGGCCGATTAATATTTGCTGGACGACTGGTTAGTGTCAGTACTAAAACATGCCCCTTCTGATTTAGCCATATATTCGGCTCCCACAGTAGGGGATGGGAAAAAAATGGTTGTGGGATTTTGAAAATGGTTGTTGTTACTCTTTTGGGAAAACATATCTATATTGATATCTTTTGATTATCGCATTAGAGATAACTATTTTAGCTATCGGTGGAGGATAGCATTGTCGTGTATTAGAAATTGCATGTGGATTAGGCAAATTTGAAATCATTCATATCACAAAGCATATAATGGATTTTTGGAATTTAAAACTGTATTTTTGGAAAGAGGTTTTGGAAATTCTTGTATTATGTTTTGGAGCATTTACATTATTTTGGAAAAACAATATTTTGAACCACACATATTGTGCTATTGGAAATGATAAATAAAGTGGTAAAGCTATGAAGGGGTGTTAAAGTATAATTAAGTGGGCTGTGTGTCCATGGTGAAAGACCTAAACCCGCGTGGTAGGTATCGAGCCTTCCGGTTACCACCAGTAAAAATGACCTTGTGACTTGTATAGTTACTCGTA
The DNA here is from genome assembly GCA_025200525.1 of Camellia lanceoleosa. Taxonomy (NCBI): domain Eukaryota; kingdom Viridiplantae; phylum Streptophyta; class Magnoliopsida; order Ericales; family Theaceae; genus Camellia; species Camellia lanceoleosa. Next base: position 652,287 of record JANUSC010000041.1, on the reverse strand, counting down.
TAAACACTAGCCCTGGAGATTTACCCATTTTGTTTATTGTCATTTTGGTTTGAAAGGATATTTTGGAAAAAGGTTTTAATGATGTATTCGCATTTGATTTAGCAATGTATTTGCTGGTTAGTACTAAGATACTTGGATTGGTTTTTGGAAGGGAATTTTATATCAAACAGATGATTCAAACTTGGAAAATATTTTGATTAAACGTAAGGTTTTGGTAAATGGAAAGAAAGGATTTTGTTGAGAAATCAAATGGTTTTGAAAATGCATTTGGGCATATTGTATATATGTATTGTATCATGATCATTTATGCTAATGGAATAGGTTTAGTTTTTTAAATATTCTCTACTGGGCTCTATTCTCACCCTACATGGCTGAAACGTTTTTCAGGTGTACATGTGTGAATGTGAAGCTATGTTCGGAACCATGTAGGGTGGTTCTGTTATTTGTATGCCAAGGGCCATTTATGTTATTTACTGGCCATGTGCCATTCTTGTAAGGGTTATACCCTTGTATATGATGTAAGCCTCAGGGCGTTTAATTTAATTTATAACATCTATGTATGTTTTTAGTTACAGAACATCCATTCAACTTAGATGTTGTATCTAGGAATGTTTAAAATCAGATAAACACATGTATTGTGTGACTATATTATATTAATTTGCATGAGAGTTGTTATCTATTGCTTATTGTTGGGTGGTTTATTCACGTGAGCTGGACCGTGTAAATCCAGTGTGTGACAACTTAGTATCAGAGCCTACCGGGTTTGAAAACCTTGGGCTCGTGGGCAGTGGTTAGCCATAGTGGGTTTATCATGCTCGGTGAGGACATTTGTATGTTGTGTGCTAAGTGATAACATGTTTATGTGTTGCATTTTATGTGGGTATGGTTGTAACATGCCTGGGGAGTACCCACGTGTGTTAATCAATTCAGACTCCCAAGATCTCTTTCATCTAGTCTCACAAGTGTAATATGAAACATAGACGAGAGTCCACACTTGGCAAATTTTAGAAAATTCATTTTATTGCAAAAAATTTTTTTTTTTCCAAAAATGGACTGCATCTTCAGATCTCAGAGTCGCCAACTACCATTTGGGAAATTAAGAAATCCATGACTCATGCCAAAGCCATTGTTCACCATAACCAAAGTTGTCTCGGTTCAGAACCTTAGGTATGAGAGGGGAAGGTCATTAATTGAGCACCCTCGCTTACCTAATCAAAAGATCGGCTTTTACTAAGCCATGATATGAATTTTATTTACTTTATATGCTCATATTCCGATTATTTAATAAATCCTAAAAAAAAATTATTATGTGAAGCATGCAAGTATAGATTATGTCACCCACTTTGGAACAACTTGATTTCATGTAGTTTTGAAAGAGTTTTGAAGATGTACAACCCAAATAAATTGAGTTTACAAACATGAAAATCAGTATCATTCCAAATTAAGCGACACAACCTCCACCCACTAGCATTCATAGAATTATATCACATAAGCAAATAGTCTCATGGTAGAATGCTAAACTTAATAAGAAAAACACACACAAACGGGATGCTAAAGTATAAAAACTTACGGCCTTGTTTGGTTTGTTTTTCAGAAAAGTTTTTGGGAAAAATTCTCTATAAACAAATTTTCAAAAGTAATCAAACCAAACAAATTTTTTCAAAAAAAATCTCAAAATTTTGTTAGTTACCTATTTTCCAAAATCACTCTCTCTCTCATACATATCAAATCAATCACTTTTTTTAAAACTCTCTCCCCAAAACAATTTTCCAAAACCATTTCTGAAAAAAAGCAAACCAAACAAGTTTTTGTACTTTTTATCTCAAAAACTACTCTACAACACAAACCAAACACACCCTACATGTTTGACGTCCCGCGAACAAGCTACAAAACAAAGTTAGTAAAACATGTATGATCTTATATACAAAATCCTAATGCAATTCACTCATGAGATGCAACTAAATATTCAGCTTCTAAAATATGACATGTGAATCGTCTCAAGAACATCAGGAAGCACACATAATCACATAGGAATTGATTAAATCCACAAATGCAAACTTAGCCGAATCAAGATACATGAAACATAGATGCAAAGTATGGATATAACAAAAAAATAAATAAATAAATAAAATAAACATGATGCATATCCACAAATAAGGAAAGCAAGTAAAAGAACAGAATAGAAAGAAATGGGGTGAGAAATTATTACAACACTTTAAATAAATTATTACAAACCAAATTAGAGGGGTGGTGAGAAGAATATTACAACAAAATAAAAATCTCACAATACACTCAAAATAAAATAAACAAAAGAAAAAAAAAGGAAAAAAAAAGTTTCATGTGCCTTGGAAACCACCGGAAGTTGGTTAACACCGGAAGACAAAGCCGTCTTGTCCAAAAGAAGCTAACTGGCAGCCAAATAGGCCGGCCGGCCAACTAGGCCTAGCAAAACCTGTCTTATTGCGAAACCAAGAAAAGGAACAAACAAGAAATATGTAGGTGACTCAACTAACCACTACCAGTTAGATTAAAAACAATAAAACAAATATAAAATAAAAAAAGTGCAAACTTACAACAAAACTAACATGAACCTAAAATAAGAAAACAAATATAAGATAGAACATGCAAGATTACAACAAAACTAACATGAACCTAAAAAATAAAAAAACAAAAAACAAATGTGAGGTAGAATATGCAAGATTACAACAAAACTAACATGAACCTAAAATAATAAAAAAAAAAGTAAATATGAGGTAGAACATTCAAGATTATAACAAAACTAACATGAACCTAAAACAACAAAAACAAAAAACAAAAAAAGAAGCAAATATGAGGTAGAACGTTCAAGATTACAACAAAACTAATATGAGACTGATACATGAAAAATATAAGCTAGGAAATGCAAGATTACAACACAATTACTATAAAACTAAAACAAGAAAGCAAATATAAGATAGAGCATGCAAGATTACAACAAAACTAACATGAACCGAAAACAAGAAAGCAAATATGAGGTAGAACATGCAAGATTACAACAAAACTAATATGAAATTAAAGCAAATGAATAAAAATAAATAAATAAATAAATAATTATGAGTTAAACAAACTACTTAGATTACAATAACACACTATGAAATATAAAGTAAGAAAATAAATATGAGATAAACAAACCACTTGAATTATAACAAAACACTATAAAATAAGAAGCAAGAAAATAAATATGAGATAGAAAATACAAGAAAATGAAAAACTAGAAATTCACCTTCCAAAGAAAGATTGAATTTCTTAATTTCCAAACTTCCACTTGATCACCCTCAAGTTTAGGAAGTGTGTTCTCAATCCTCAATTTGAAACTAGAATGGAACTCTGGGTATGTATGGTGGAAAAGTGGCTAACTCTCTTATTTTTTTCACTTTCAACAACACTCACTCTTTCCTTTGATCAGTCACTACTAAAATTTAGCTACTTCAGAATTTTTGGAGGAGTTTTGGGTGTAGGAAAGATGTAATTTCAGTTTGTATAGAAGGTATTGGGTGTGTATAGAAGATATGAGTGTTTTTGACTCAAAAACTCAATTTTTCTCTCTTTTTTCACCCTTTCCTCACTCTTTTCTCTTCAATTTCGTGGTCCTCTTTCTCTCTTACAATTTGATCATTCTATATAGAAAATGAGGGAGAGTTAAGGTTAAAAAGAAGGTGGGAGACAAGGTAAGAGACAAGAATGTGATAAGAGGGGTGAATTTTCAAAGTGGTTGCATGGGATACTCCTTTATGGATGCAAACAAAACCTCTTTTTGATAATGGAGGATGATTATGTATGTACTTGGTGATATATGGGTTGGCCAATGGGGTAGAGGAGTGTCCCACACACAAGAAAAAAAAAAATGCAAAAATAAACCTTTTTTGCCTGCTAGTTTGAAATGGTCAAATATTATTTGAGGAGAAATATAATACAAGGCAAAGCTTTGGCAAAGTGGTGAAGGTGTTGGGTATTGAGTGGTAGGTTGGGAGTTCAAACCCCCTTCCAAGCATTCCATAAATTCATATTTTTTTGGGTAAAAACAAGTCAGTGCCACGTCATCAGTAAGGACCAATCCAGTCATGCCACGTGCGGCACATTAGCGTCCCAATCAGCATTGATAGAATATTCTACATATGGACGGAATATTCCCTGACTTAACAGAATATTTCCTGAGTTTACAATTTGGCCCTGAAGTTTCAAATAATTATGTCGTAACTTAGATTTCAGGACATTTTTTTTGTGAGGACCCCGAAAGTGCAGCAAAGGTTGGTCCTACCTAAACGAACCATTCTAGACGCAATCGTGAGATCAAAATATGCCCTTGGAAAGGTAATTTGTGGTTGTTTAGGGTTGGAAACAGGGCTCAAATTCTAAGTTTTCTTATTGAGAATTCTGTGAGAAACACCTTCTTGTTTTGACATCATAGCGTAATTAAAAGAAAGCGCCCAAGTCTTAGGGTCGGTCAAAATTGGGTGTCTACAGTTGACCCTCTTTGACATAGCTCAAGTCATTTCTTGACATGAGTGAATGTCAAAGCCGGAAGACGACCCTTTTGACAAGGCCATAAGACTTAGGCAAACAAACAAGATGCAGATGCAATTGGTTGAACCTGAAGGTTGCCTACGTATCCCTTTGCAAGGAATCAAACTAGCGTAGTTCAGGGACAGAATGCAAATGACATGCTCAAAATGCAGTTTGAAAGTTGGACTTACACGCTTCGCGAAGCCAATTTTTTGAAAATTCATGATTATGCAATGCAATGCAATGCAATGTCATGGAGTGATGATAAAGATATGAAGATGGCAACATGAAAGACAAGCTTCGTGCAAATGATATGAAACATAATAGGGGGTGCATTGTATTAAATGTGCCACAAGATCACATACAAATGTGCCACAACACAAATGATAGGTGAAGTCGAAATCCAAACGTGTGGTACATGAGAAGAGAAAATAATGAACTCGAAATCCAAATGCGTTTTACGCTGGAGGAGGTATAATGGTGTCACCAACAAATGTTCCTAGCCGTATTTCATACGGAGAGGAGGAAGGTAAACATTAAATCCAAACACGTTTCATGTGAAAGGACCAAAGGTGGTGAAACAAATAGGGTACCTAATCGTATCTCATACGGAGAGGGGGAAGGTTTTAATCGGGTAAACATCAAATTCTAACATGTTTCACATGAAAGGATCAAAGGTGGTTGTAGACGTCCCCGAACGTCCCGGGAGGGAATCTCATTTTGTTCATTGGGCTCACTACAGTTCAGGACTCAATGTCACGGTCCTGTATCTAATCTCGCAGAGTGCAATGCAAGACCGATGAATCATCAAAGAGTCCAAATCCGGCAAATCGTTTTTGAAAACAGATTTTTTGAAAGAAGTGCCACACATGGACTGCTTTGCCAGATACAGAGTCGCCACCTAAATATTTTATTTTGGGGGAAATTTAGGAAACCCTGACTCGTTGCCTAAGGCCATGTGTCCGTCATCACCAAAGTTGCCTCGGCTCGGGAACTTGGGTACGATTGGAGAAGGTCAGCTATGAGCACCCCCGCTCGCCCGATCAAAGATCGGCCTCTACTAACCATGATATCAAATTTTGAAAACATTATGTGGTCTTATTCCGGTTAATTAGCTAGAATTACTATGTGATGCGCACAACACAAAAGTATAGACTAGATCGTCTAATTTGGAAGAGAGCATTGCATATCCGCTCGTTTGAAAGATAGTTTGAAATTTACTACTTGCAAGTAGGCTAAAACACGGATTTCAATGAATTGTCATAATTCAAATAATCCAACCTTCACCCACAGGCATTCAGGCAGTTATATCACATAAGCAATTACTCACATGGCAAGCATGCTGACATGTTAACATTCACATACATGCAAGATGCTAAAGCATAAACACTCACAGTGTACTCTGAGCCAAAACAAGAAAGTAGTTAGTAATCATGCATGATCTTAGTTCATGTTAGCAATGGCTAATGCAATGCATGCAAAATGCAACTAAGATAGGCTCGGCTACCCTAAGAATGGCATGTGAAATACGACAACTCGATATACGTATTCAAGTTTGAATTGAAATACTATGCAATTAGTATGAAGCGCCGAGCCCGCTACGTGCAATACGAATGAATGTATGCAAACATGCTATCATAAGTATGCTAATTGAAACGTGCCCTAAGACTAACCATTGAAAGCAGGTAAGTAAAAGGGAGAAAGACGTAGGGTTGGAAGACATGAATCACACACACGCATGCTTATTACAAAATTCGCCTTCTCTCGGAGGGGCCAAAAGAATAATACAAATTTAACTAACTAACAAGCCAATTAAATAGTTACAGACCACTTAACTAGTTAAGCAAATTAACTAAGCTAATAAAGCGGTAAAACAGCCTCGGGAAGAGGGTCCAATGCATGTGCCCGGTTCCGCTCGGAAATCCACCACCATGCACAAGCTGCCTCTGTTTACACTGTTTTATGCCTCTGAAGATTGCACAAGTCCCAAAGTTACTTTTGGAATGCTCCCTGAAGGTTGTGGGGGACCACCGACTAAGAGGAAACACCACCGGCCATGATAAATTGGTCACCGACCATCTATATAGCTCTTGGCCAGAGATTTGTGGTCGTTCGGCACTCAATGTGGTCGGTCGGCCGTCTATGCCTGCAGAACCCTGTTTTGATAGCAGCAGAGGGCAGACAAGACATGGCAATGCATTTCAAAGCAAATGTTTGCACAACCACCCTCCGTATCATGTTTAAGACTCAGGGGAGTATGGTACTCGACTCTCGGGCCACCAATCACGCATTTCGATACATAATGGCCCAAGAAGTCAAGTTGTGCATCTTGATATCAAATGAGATGCACACCAAACAAACAAAAGGCCTCCAACCTCTATCATAATCAATTCAAGAGGCAAAAGATGCATGCTTAATGCTATGCAACCTAGGTATGGAAGCTAGGCATGCACCATGAGCATGTGAACAAGTATGCAAGCTAACAAGCATGCAAAGTGTAATTTAACCATGCAAGCATGCAAGATGCAACATGGACAACATGTTAAGTAACTAAAAGAGAGAATGCACGCCAAATGCATTACAACCTAAGCAAGCAACAACATGTCATGGATTAAGCACAGAACGAGGCACAATTGAACTAGCATGCTACAACATGTAATTCACCAAATAAGCAACAAGTGTGTGACAACATACAAGGCAAGCAAGCAACAACATGCGGGGATGGACTTAAACCAATTTGGGCGGCTCTCAAATAGGCCCAAAACAGTGGCCAAAATGCTAAGAACATGAAGGCAAATGTACACACAAACATGCATAGATACATGGTTCAAAACTTAAGCACAAAGAAGCAACTTTTAAGCACACTTAAAAGGAGCAAACATGGACAAATGGCATACATTATAAGGTCTGAAATCATGTTAGAAAAGGTGCCAAACCAATTAAACAAATCAAGCAAAGCATGCAACCAAGCCCAAAACTCAAGGCTAGTCAAGGGGCTCAAGCCATGACCATGCCAACCAAGCCTCAAAGGGCCAAAGGGATACAAAACAGTCCCAAGGCAGACCAAAACAAGGTCAAAGACACACTTAGATGGCATCTAAATGTCCTATACATGGTGGCATACACAAGGGTCCAAGCATGGAGCATAAGACATCAACCTTTTAAAGTACTAAAGAAGCATCAAATTCAAGCATACAAGCATGCCATATGGACTGAAATGACATAACTAATGGTGCCAAACCACTGAAATGATACAAATAGAGCATGCTAAATAGTCCAATACTCAAAGCTTACAAGGGAGATTGCATGGTAGCTATACAAAGCAAGTCATGGATGACCCAAATAACCAAAATCAGACCTTAAGCACACCAAAACATGCATAAAAGCTTCACAAAGCTAATCCAAAATCATGCTAGAAAGTCATGGTACATCATGATGCATGTTAAGGCAATTTCATGGCATTACAAGACAAGTATGCAAAGCATGCATAGTGTGTCTAAACCAACTTAAAACAATGCTATAACATGGCAAAATAACCATAAATACCAACTAAGACATGGCCAACATAGACTTGATCAAGGTGCTGACACATGAGGCTAAAATGACAAGTTTTGAAGACAACAAGAAGAGGGGATGGCCCTCTCCTTCTTAGGACCTCAAAACACCATCCCCACCACTAAAATCCCTCTGGATTTCAGTGGTGAGGAGGCCAATACAAGGTGGTCCCGGAGCTCACCAAAAATAGCACAAAAAGGAGGCCAAACAAGGCCTAAGAGGAGGTAAACAACCCCAAACCTTAAGAAAACCTTAAGCAAAGTTCAAAAGAAAGTAAAATCAGAAATTTTTCTAGTTATACACTAAGCTGAAAAAGAGATGCAAGATAGGTCAAAACCTTGTGCAAAAATGGGGAATAAAGGGGTAAGGTTCTTACCCTTGAAGACCTTCTTCAAGAAGAGAGCTCCAGCACCTTCCTTAGGTCAAAACCAGCCCAAGAACTCCAAGAACAATCCTTTGGCACCTCAGCAACCAAGGTATGGTGTAACACTAGGTGCCTTAGTGCAAAACTAAGAACAAACACACCTTATACACACACAAATCAAAATGAGAGGGAGATATAGAGATAGGATAGATACAAGACTCTAACCCTAAAACCAGACCTCTGGAACTTCTTAGAACCCTTGAGGAGGGAGGAGAAGCCCTCCCTTTATAGGAATTCCAATCTTACAAAGCTTACAAAACAAGCTAAGCAAGAGTGAAATCCCTCCATATATAGAGGGGGTGCATTGTGGATGCCAGCTAGCACAGCTGACTTAAAATATCTGCCAAAAGCAGATGAATAGTGGTCGGCTAGCCAAAAATGATAAATTGACCAAATCAATGGTCGACCGACCAGAAAGAGTGCCGACCGGCCATCACTAATGGGCGGTAGCAACAAAACAGGGCCGGTGGCCTCAAGCCATGGCCGGTGAGGTGTGGGGATGGCCAACAAGCCTTCCTCTACCGTCAGAAGCAGAACAACAAGTGTTTGGTACAAAACCAAACACAAAAGAGTCAAGTCGAGAGTTCCTATGGCAAGGCACATAGCCGAGACCTCCGAGAACTCAAAACGAACACAAACATGGATGATCACCGAGTGTTCAAATGGTGATGTCCAAGTCTTGAGGACGGTCAAAAATGAGGTGTCGACAGTTGCCCCTCTTTGACAGAACTCGAAAGTCATAACAATGACGGGAGTGAATGTCAAAGCCCTAAGATGACCCATTTTTGACAAGGCCGAAGACTTAGACAAAGCATATAAGCTACAGACAAAGATATGTGCCCGAAGGCAGGGGCAAAATGCAAGATAATGCACAAAGCCAAGCATAACTTATGATCATGCAAAGAAAGCTGTAACGAAGCAAAACATGCAACAGTTTTAAGCAATCAAACACAAATTCAACTACATTACAATGCAGAAAGGATGAGCGAGAATTATGTAATTCTCGCTACGTTTGATGCGGAGAATACAATACCTGTGCGGTTCATCTGGTCATGCCAACTTCAAATGAACCGTACATATAATATCGTGCCTGAAAGAGAAAGAAACTTAACAGGTACAATATTGTTAGAAGTATGCATAACAATGCAATTGAAAGTGTGTGACAACGCAAGTGAGGGGGGGTGCATGACAATGCCGATGGAAGGGGTGCATAACAATGCAGCCCAAGTGTGTGCATACAATGCAATTTGAAACATAAACACATATAAGTAAAGCATAACGCGACAACGCATGCAATGTGTATAGGAACTTGAACACATATAAGTAAAGCATAACACGACAACGCATGCAATGTGTATAGGAACTTTGAACACATATAAGTAAAGCATAACGCGACAACGCATGCAATGTGTATAGGAACTTGAACACATATAAGCAAAGCATAACGCGACAACGCATGCAATGTGTATAGGAACTTGAACACAAATAAGTAAAGCATAACGCGACAACGCATGCAATGTGTATAGGAACTTGAATGGAAGGGTGCAAGACAATGCAACCTAAGAATGCGAAACAACGCGGGTGGACGGGAGGATGCAAGACAATGCAACCTAAGAATGCGAAACAACGCGAGTGGACGGGAGGATGCAAGACAATGCAACCTAAGAATGCGAAACAACGCGGGTGCAACCTAAGAATGCGAAACAACGCGGGTGAACGAGAGGATGCAAGACAATGCAACCTAAGAATACGAAACAACACGGGTGGACGGGAGGATGCAAGACAATGCAACCTAAGAATGCAAAACAACGCGGGTGGATAGGATGCATGACAATGCATGTGAGGTGCGCATGACAATGTGGGATGTTGAAATGCATGACAATGTGGGATGTTGAAATGCATGACATTGTAAACGAACTCGAACGCGCGACAACGCACGCTTCTTGAGACTCATGACGACGCAAATGAACTCAAATGCGCAACAATGCACGTTTCTTGAGATGCATGACAATGCAATTGAACTCGAATGCGCAACAACGCACGCTTCTTGAGACTCATGATGACGCAAATGAACTCAAATGCGCAACAATGCACGTTTCTTGAGATGCATGACAATGCAATTGAACTCGAATGCGCAACAACGCACGCTTCTTGAGATGCATGACAATGCAATTGAACTCGAATGCGCAACAACGCACGCTTCTTGAGATGCATGACAATGCAATTGTGTATGTTTATCGTAAACTAGACAACACACGTAATGCAACGCATTCAAAGCAGTTACTGAATCTCCCAAGATACTAAAGGATACGAAAAAGGATACACCACGCGTGTATCGAGTGCTACGCACAGAAGACACGGTCCACGGTCAAAACGAAGGCCGGTCAAGCTTCGAAAATACACTCTCTTGCACTGTATTGAGCAAAGAAGGTCCCAAACCACATCAATGACCCAATCAAGGGTGTAGGAGGTTCACCGGCCATCGGGAGAGTCCACCGGCCATCCACCGGCCACAAAATAAGGCAATCGGCCAACTTTTTGGCCGACCGGCCAACAATGCATGTTCGGGACAGTTTTGTCCTTTCAGCTATGAGTCTTTAAATATAGGGCTTCTAACCGTTATTTCTTCACTTTCCCTAGGTCGAAAACTTCCCCCTCTCTCTCTCTAGGTTATTTCCCAACCTTCGTTCTTCGTTTTTCCTTGGTTTTCGGGCCCGTTTCAACGTTTGATTGGCGAAACCCTCACCGTTTTGCACGTTTTGAACCAAACAAATCCTAGTTTCGTTGTCTCTTTCTCGATTTCCACCACTCGGGGTTCATTTTTCTTGAGTTTACCTCGATCTTTGTGCCCTTTCCAGACCCCCACCTTTCTGGTCACTTTTCACCCTCACGGGGTTGACTTTTCAGTTGACTTTTCATATTCTCACCCAGTTTTCACACTTCCGGCCATTTTCACACCATTCTCGGCATGGCAGACGATCTTCCACGAGGTGGGACTCCTCCAGAGCAGGATATGGATCCCGAGGCCGAGCTCTTGCCTTTGAGCGTTCGACCGTTCGACCCGGCGACCTACAGGCCGGCAATTCACGTGTTGCCTCCTGACGGACTTCGCCAGTTCAGGAGTTTTGCCAGGGGCGTGCCACCAGAACTACTACTGCGCAAGCCAGAGTCACATCTGTCCTACGGCGCTTCTAAGGTATACTCTTCCTCGTTTCATTTTCTGCAATGTAGAACATAACTGCAATAGTCGATCTTGTTCTTTAACTGCTCAGCCCGGGTACACCGATACACCACCTGCTGTAGTTTACTGTGAACACATTCGCACCCAATATCTGTTTGAATCTAAACACGTGGACACACGCTGCATTGATACATCATATGCTGTAATTCACTGTGTGCACACCGACACCCGGTATCTGTTTGAATTTGAACACGCGCACACACGCTGTATTGATACATCATATGCTGTAGTTCATTGTGAGCACACCGGCACCCAGTATCTGTTTGAATCTGAACATGCGCACACACGTTGTATTGATACATCATATACTGTAGTTCACTGTGAGCACACCGGCACCCGGTATCTGTTTGAATCTGAATACGCGCATACGTTGTATTTTCACTGAAATGATCCGAACAAACTGTTGCATCAGATACTGGAGTTTCACTGTGAGCACACTCGCACTCGGTATTTGTTTGACTGGAACACGTGCACACACGCTGTATTTTCATCAATTCTGAGTGCATTCAACACTATATTTGTAACACTGCTTCGCAATTGTTTGTTTTGACCACAAGGAGATTCTCATGCCTTCGGGGGGTATGGGAACGTCGTGGCCCAGGGATGGTACATGGAGCTTCCCGAGGCAGTTCGCCGTATCATTGACCAGGCCGGCTTCGGCACTTTCTGCATGGGCTCTCGCGCCACACTGCGAGCAGACCTCTTCTTGCTGCCTTGGTGGAGAGGTGGTGGGATACCACTGACTCTTTCCACTTTTCGGCCACGGGAGACATGACGATGACTCCCTTCAACTTCTCGATGCTTACCGGCATCAGGGTAGGGGGTGATTCGATCCCCTTTGATACGGATATGGACAAGTAGGAGGCCACTCAGATGTACCTACTTGGCGCCCTACCAACTCTTGCTCGTCCAGGATTTGTACGATACTCGTGGTTCGAGGACCACTTCAGGATCCAGGCGCCTACCACTCAGGAGAAGGAGGAGCAGTACACACGTGGCTTTCTGATGTTCCTGCTAGGGACCACTCTCTTCGCCGACCAGGTGAACACTGTGCCCCTTTGCCTGCTGAGTGCACTGGTTGACGTGACCAGGATCCGCGGCTATGACTGGGGTAGCGCAGGCTTGGCCACACTCTACGGCTATATGAGTTCATCCTCCCGTCTCAGCGGACTGCTGCTCGGAGGCTACTGGCGGGCTTGGGAGGTGCATCTTCTTCTTTTGTTTTACATTTCTGCTTTACATTCTCTGTACTCTGTATACTATACACACTGCGGTCTTCTTCACACTGGTCATATACTGCACCCACGGCACACATATAATCTGATTTATACACTGCACACATTGCACAACACACTTCATATACTGCACAATCTGCCGCTAATCGACCGTATACATCGCACACATCGCAAACATGCACCGCTTACATCGATCAGATATCGCACGTACTGTACACTCCGCACTATGCACTGCACAATACACAATTCTGCGATTTCTGCTTTATTCTACATTCTGCTTTATCTGATAAGCATACTGATATCTGTTCTGTCACACTATAGTTATGGGTATACGTTTACTTCCCGAGGCTTGCCCCCAGTACCAGAGGAGGAGATACCTCCCATGATCCCATTCTCCCACCGCTTCGACGTGAGGTGCGAGCGGAGGCCTCGGGAGGCTTTCATATTCTTCTGCTGCTATTTCGATACCATCACTGCAGCAGAGGTATGTCAAACATAACAATTCATTTAAGCTTCGCTTTGCATTGTATTTTCAATAGCAGTAGATAACAAACTGTATTTTGTTTGCAGATCACCTGGCAGCCATGGGCCTCATTACCCATTGCAGTACGGGAGCGGTATGAGTGCACTCAGGAGACCTCCCGATTCAGGATTTTGCTAGAGGGCCCGATCTGTCGGGCTTGGTACCTGGGCAAGCGCTTCTTGCGGCAGACCCTAGGAGTGCCAGAGCAGACAATTCCGCAGCCACCTCCTACTCACATGAGGCATACCGAGAGGTACACTCTCGAGGAGATGACCGATTATACTATCGGTTGGGACTCAGAGGGCTTTAGAGGCGAGGCGGAGTGAGAGCGGGAGCGGAAGCGCCGAGGATGGCTCAGGCCCGTGGTAGGAGTGGGTCCCGGAGAGGGCGAGAATTTGGGTGGCCAGCGCTGCCTACGATGACGACATGCAGAGGGCAGGGTGAGGAGACTTATCAGATCCCCATCGCTCCCCTTCTGGCTGATCATGAGTTAGTCGGGTTCTACGACTTGCCCCTGGTATGTACTACTACATTTTACATTCGGCACAGTCATTTAATTTCATTTCTGTTTGATATTCCACAGAATATTAATACTTCTAACACTTTTGCAGGCTTCCTCCGAGTATACTCGCCAGTCCCTGGAGTTGACCGCCTCCATGATGGGGATGCTTCAGCAGAGCCTCGACCTACTGGCCATTTACAGTATCCCGGTAGGCTTTTCTGACCACAGTCTCAAATTCTACATAAATTGTTTCACATAATCTGATGCATCGCACTATCAACACGGCACTTGATACACGACCCTCACGGCATTTGATACACTATAACCCGCAGACTGTTCACAGCATTGCTCACGACATTCATACATTGCATTCAGTCACTGCATTCTGTATTCATACACTGCTCACCGCATTCATACTTTGTACTCAAACACTGCATTCTATATTCATACACTGCTTACAGTATTCATAATCTGGTTTGCGTGGCGTGCTGATGCGTTTGCCATTTGTCCTTTTCAGGCCCTATTCCAGATTCTGACTACAAGAGGTGCTCCAGCTACACCTTCTGTTCCTGCTCGAGGAGGAGGGCGAGGAGGCACAGTATATCCCCGCACCAAGGCGGGGCGCACTGAAGTTGGGAGTAGCTCTGGAGCACCGGTTCCTGATGATGATGAGTCCGAGACAGAGGCAGAGGCGGAGTCATCTGAGGAGGAGACCGGAGATGACTCGAGCTCGGGTTCAGATGGTGGAGCCGACGATGACGCTCCTGGACCTTTGTCCAGAAAGAGGACGAGGACAGACCGTTAGGCCTGAGACCACTTGGCGTTGATCTAGACTTTTGCTGCTTTTCTTCTTTTTGTTTTACTTTTCTTTTTGCTGATAGCTTGAGCGCTGGTGTCTTGCCATGAGCAGGTTTTATTTTCTTCAAAGCTATGTACTTGAAAAGATGATGAAATGAAACAAGCTTTTTGTTTGAAAAAGAAAGTGTTACATTTGTACATCACATCGCATCGCATTGTATCACATTACATAACAATGTAAGTGAGATTGATCTTTTGTTTGAAAATCAGAACACTTGCATCGTAATAACCAAGTAATGAACCAGCCAACGACAAAACAACTCATACAACACTACTGCTCATTCTGAACGTACAGCCCATAACACAACGCTTGGTTCATTCTGCACACGGCGAATCCTGAGCAGAAGTCCAATCTGAAAATGCAGAATACAAAGGTGGAATCGGCAGAAATTGAAACACACTCAGATGCCCCAAATTTTCCCTTTCTTCTTTTGCTTCACAGCTCGGAACCCAAAAAAAAGCTTCAGATAGGTCCAGGTTTTACTATTCTGACATGACCTGGGTCAAACCCTGCGGTTGTTGAAAGAACTAGTCTTGCTTTGCACAAATGTGGAGAATGGCACAGCACTCTGAGAACAAAACGATTTTTTGAAAATGAGAAAAGGGTTCTCAACCAAGTATTGAGTCTACAACTGAACACATCATACTACGACTCAACAAAAGTTACACGACCTAAACACATCGAGTAACACTCGAAAACGACTCAAAACAAAAGTTGAGGTAAACAAAACAAAAGACACGACACACAGACGTGTTACAAAAACAAGAGACCTCTCAGTTCGCGAGGAGCCAGTTTCTCCGGGTATTATTTCCCACCCTTTCTCATTTGTGATTCTCACATCACTCTGGCACTCAATCTCTATTTTTCTGAAAAAGCCCTTTTCTTACTTTTTCTCTCATCGTACATCTCTCTATTCTTCAATCTCTCATTTTTCAATCCCTCCCCTGGGTGGTTGACGGATAAACAAGAGGTTGTGGATTCATGCCCAACACTGTTAGCTCGCGGCTATTTCTTCCGGTGACATCTTGTTGATGCCTCGGATAAGGGAGTGGAGTATTCTGATCCATTCCAATTCGTGCTTCGCACATGACTTGATACCTCGTTGCTTGGAGGGTGAGAGAGCTTTCAGCCCTTTACTATTTGCTTCAGTTGTCTCCTTTCCTGGCAGGTAGAGTGCCTTTCCTGGTAAGTATGGTGCCCTTTTTGGCAAGTGCATTGACAACGGGGAAAAGACAAGAAGCCTGACTCAACTGTGCCCCTAGTTCATCATTTTGACCATTTTTTGTTTTTGAGCTCTACTAAAACAATTTTGACCAATATGAGAGTTAGATTAGCATACTTGTTCAATTTTCTGATTTAAAATCATGCAAGTTAGGCTGTGAACACTGAAAATTTTCCTTTTTAGGTCCAAGAAAAGGTCCAGTTTTGAAAAATGGAATAATTTTCGAGAAATTAGTCAACCTCAGTAAAATAATCTCAAAAACCGTTTTGGCAAACAGCCAATGCCCAACGAGCACAGAACCTACTCTCGAGATGCACAACCTCGGATCCGAAGGAAAATTGCCCATTGCTTGAAGAGAGCTACATGGCAACGGAAAGTTGCCCCTTGTTTGAATGGCGACTCATGGCAATGGAAAGTTGTCCCTTGTCTGGATAGCGCCGCAGCAAACTGTAATCAGTCCTCATTAGTGATGATCACAACTGAACTCTCGGATATAGAGAAGACGAAGATGGTCAAAACCAATATATGGACACAGTCACTTTGAAAGTGTTTGTGGCTGGACTTCAGAATGAAGTTGCCTACGTATTCAAAACTTGGGAATCAAGCCTTACGTAGTTCGGGGTTAAGGTATACTCGGGTATTAACCTCTCCTTTTACGCTCTAACTTTTGCCAAGGCCGCCCTTTCTGGGTTTTCAACCTTGCGAGCTTTGTTCTTTTCTTTTCAATTCTTCTCTCTTTTTTTTTCTTTCTTTTTTCCATCTTCTTCATTTTTCTTCTTCTTTTTTTTTTTTCATTCTTTGCATTTTTCTTTTTTCTTTTTTTCTTTTTTTCTTGTTCTAACTTTTGCTTGAGTCGCCCTTCCGGGTTTTCGGCCCACTGAGCCTCTCAAGGGTAAAAGTGTAGCTTTGTCCATGTCAAATGGTTTTGAGGTCTTGAAATCATCTGAATCTAGGAGAATGGCTGCTGTTCACTGATGATGCAGGAGTCCATCCAATGGGGGGGCTGAATTTGCCCCTAGTGTTGTGGATAGGAACTCGGTTATCCTTCAGCAATACTTTCTTCTTTCCTCCCTTCTGGGATTTGGTATTCTTGTTGATCTTTTTTAGCTTGAGAAACATCCCAATTTTTTGACTCTTCGAGCACCTTTGACATTTTTGCCCCTAGTTCGAGGGGTGCTTCTGATCTAGCTTTGCAAGTTTCTTTTGACGACATCTGATCTTCTTGATTTAACTTCCCTGCCCCTAGTTTGAGGGCTGCTTCGAATCTGGCCACACAGGCCTCACATTGTAGTTGACCGTTGAACATTCTGAAATCAAGTTCAAGGTTTGAAAGTGAGGGGTCGACTCTCGGGGCTAAGAGCGATCCTAAGCTGCACAATCTCAAGAGCGATTCCACACAGGTCTTCGCAGGACCACGCAAAACATTTTTTGAAATCTTTTAAGAAAGCGACTAGTCGCTCGCGCTAAAGACAATGCAGAACCAATCTGGATCAAGCTAGGATCCTTCTCAGTACTCCCATTAACAAACATGATCTCATTCATTAAGGGCATAGCATGCCTTTCTTTCTCTCAATTTGATCAAATGTTGCAAAACCCGAGGAATTCCTTCCTCTTTGTTTTCACCACAGTGTTCAAAAAGTTTTTAAAAACTTAGGTCAATGCAATGATTTAAAGGTGTAGAAGAGCATGTGAGATGGATTGCCGTTTCACTCAAATTTGCTGGCACAACAGGCGCAAGGCAGAAGCAAACACAAGAATGTGAAAATTCACTGCTATTCCATTCATAACTTCTAGCGTAACTAGCTCCAAGACAAAAACAGACTCAAGAGAAAGCAAAAAGACAAACACAAAACAAAACAGTGATGCCCGAGGGAACACCCCCGGAATCACCCGACTCTAACAAAACAGGATTGACTCGATACAACAAGACAGACTCAACAGGATTGACTCGATACAACGAGACAGACTCAACAGTATTGACTCGATACAACAAGATAGACTCGACAGGACTGACTTGATACAACAAGACAGACTCAACAAGACTGACTCGATACAACAAGATAGACTCAACAGGTTTGACTCGATACAACATGACAGACTCAATACCCAAGTTAGAAAGTACAAAAACCAGCATTCACAAATGCTCAAAACAGTGCGTGCCATACGCCACATCTAGAGTAAACTGAGTGCCGCCTGCAGGTGGTTCATCCCCTGATCATATAACAACACAGGTCCAGAGTACCCGAGGGATATTAGACCCTTCTGAAGCTATGGTTCCAAGACTACTTAGCAAAAGAGAAAACAGACAGCATCTCAGCCTGATTTCACCAGAACCATCATGAGCGAAGTTGAATGACTGCGCTCCCTACAGAATTCTGCCCAAAATTCTGCCCTGTAAACTGATACCCTCAGGTAAAACTGATTCTTCCAAATACTGATGCCCACAGGCCTGATACCCAGACTTGCAAACTGATACATGCATTCCCTGTAAAGACACACTCTAAAAGCACATAGCAAGCAAGTAAGAGCCAAAACACCCCTATGTTGGGGGTAGGGTTTCCCTGTCCTATTTTGTCAGGAGTTAGGGTTTCACTACACACGCAGCGGTTTCAAACAACCTATAATCGGGTAAGCAACCTATCCTAGTTTGGAATGGTCACTATGGATTCTGAATATGCGCTAGGTCGAATGGTCAAAAGGGTGCCCCGGTGAAAATCGGGGTTTGTGTTCCCGTCGTGGCAGAGCCTATAACCGGTCAGCCTTATGGCACGCTTCTCGAAGCGAGCCTCCGACAAATCGTTCATGAATAGCATACGGCAAACACGGTGTCCTAGGCGCACCAATGCAAATGCAATGCAAAGAAACACATAAGTATAGTCAAATCAAGATATCATGAGTTCGAGTCAAGTTCTCTAACGTCCCCAGCAGAGTTGCCAGAAACTGTAGACGTCCCCGAACGTCCCGGGAGGGAATCCCGTTTTGTTCATTGGGCTCACTACAGTCTATGACTCAATGTCACGGTCCTGTATCTAATCTCGCAGAGTGCAATGCAAGACTGATGAATCATAAAAGAGTCCAAATCCGACAAATCGTTTTTGAAAACAGATTTTTTGAAAGAAGTGCCAAACATGGACTGCTTTGCCAGATACAGAGTCGCCACCTAAATATTTTATTTTGGGGAAAATTTAGGAAACCCTGACTCGTTGCCTAAGGCCACGTGTCCATCATTACCAAAGTTGCCTCGGCTCGAGAACTTGGGTACGATTGGGGAAGGTCAGCTATGAGCACCCCCGCTCGCCCAATCAAAGATCGGCCTCTACTAACCATGATATCAGATTTTGAAAACATTATGTGTTCTTATTCTGGTTAATTAGCTAGAATTACTATGTGATGCGCACAACACAAAAGTAAAGACTAGATCGCCTAATTTGGAACAAAGCATTGCATATCCGCTCGTTTAAAAGATAGTTTGAAATTTGCTACTCGCAAGTAGGCTAAAACACGGATTTTAATGAATTGTCCTAATTCAAATAATCTAACCTTCACCCACAGGCATTCAGGCAGTTATATCACATAAGCAATTAGCCTCACGGAAAGCATGCTGTCATGTTAACATTCACATACATGCAAGATGATAAAGCATACACACTCACAGTGTACTCCGAGCCAAAACAAGAAACTAGTTAGTAATCATGCATGATCCAAGTTCATGTTAGCAATGGCTAATGCAACGCATGCAAAATGCAACTAAGATAGGCTCGGCTACCCTAAGAATGGCATGTGAAATGCGACAACTCGATATACGTATTCAAGTTGGAATTGAAAAACTATGCAATTAGTATGATGCGCTGAGCCCGGTGCGTGCAATACGAATGAATGTATGCAAACATGCTATCATAAGTATGCTAATTGAAACGTGCCCTAAGACTAACCATTGAAAGCAGCTAAGTAAAAAGGAGAAAGACGTAGGGTTGGAAGACATGCATCACACACACGTACGCTTATTACAAAATTCGCCCTCTCTCGGAGGGGCCAAAAGAATAATACAAATTTAACTAACTAACAAGCCAATTAAATAGTTACAGACCACTTAACTAGTTAAGCAAATTAACTAAGCTAATAAAGCGGTAAAACAGCCTCGGGAGGAGGGTCCAATGCATGCATGTCCGGCTCCACTCGGAAATCCACCACCATGAACAAGCTGCCTCTGTTTACACTATTTTATGCCTCTGAAGACTGCACAAGTCCCAAAGTTACTTCTGGAATGCTCCCTAAAGGTTGTGGGGGACCACCGGCCAAGAGGAAACACCACCGGCCATGATAAATTGGTCACCGACCATCTATATAGCTCTCGGCCAGAGATTTGTGGTCGGATTTGTGGTCGGTCGGCACTCAATGTGGTCGATCGACCATCTATGCCTGCAGAACCCTGTTTTGACAGCAGCAGAGGGCAGACAAGACATGGAAATGCATTTCAAAGCAAATGTTTGCACAACCACCCTCCGTATCATGTTTAAGACTCAGGGGAGTATGGTACTCGACTCTCGGGCCACCAATCACGCATTTCGATGCATGATGGCCCAAGAAGTCAAGTTGTGCATCTTGATATCAAATGAGATGCACACCAAACAAACAAAAGGCCTCCAACCTCTATCATAATCAATTCAAGAGGCAAAAGATGCATGCTTAATGCTATGCAACCTAGGCATGGAAGCTAGGCATGGACCATGAGCATGTGAACAAGTATGCAAGCTAACAAGCATGCAAAGTGTAATTTAACCATGCAAGCATACAAGATGCAACATGGACAACATGTTAAGTAACTAAAAGAGAGAATGCACGCCAAATGCATTACAACCTAAGCAAGCAACAACATGTCATGGATTAAGCACAGAACGAGGCACAATTGAACTAGCATGCTACAACATGTAATTCACCAAATAAGCAACAAGTGTGTGACAACATACAAGGCAAGCATGCAACAACATGCGGGGATGGACTTAAACCAATTTGGGCGGCTCTCAAATAGGCCCAAAACAGTGGCCAAAATGCTAAGAACATGAAGGCAAATGTACACACAAACATGCATAGATACATGGTTCAAAACTTAATTACAAAGAAGCAACTTTTAAGCACACTTAAAATGAGCAAACATGGACAAATGGCATACATTATAAGCTCTGAAATCATGTTAGAAAAGGTGCCAAACCAATTAAACAAATCAAGCAAAGCATGCAACCAAGCCCAAACCTCAAGGCTAGTCAAGGGGCTCAAGCCATGACCATGCCAACCAAGCCTCAAAGGGCCAAAGGGATACAAAACAGTCCCAAGGCAGACCAAAACAAGGTCAAAGACACACTTAGATGGCATCTAAATGTCCTATACATGGTGGCATACACAAGGGTCCAAGCATGGAGCATAAGACATCAACCTTTTAAAGTACTAAAGAAGCAACAAATTCAAGCATACAAGCATGCCATATGGACTGAAATGACATAACTAATGGTGCCAAACCACTGAAATGATACAAATAGAGCATGCTAAATAGTCCAATACTCAAAGCTTACAAGGGAGATTGCATGGTAGCTATACAAAGCAAGTCATGGATGACCCAAATAACCAAAATCAAACCTTAAGCACACCAAAAAATGCATAAAAGCTTCACAAAGCTAATCCAAAATCATGCTAGAAAGTCATGGTACATCATGATGCATGTTAAGGCAATTTCATGGCATTACAAGACAAGTATGCAAAGCATGCATAGTGTGTCTAAACCAACTTAAAACAATGCTATAATATGGCAAAATAACCACAAATACCAACTAAGACTTGGCCAACATAGACTTGATCAAGGTGCTGACACATGAGGCTAAAATGACAAGTTTTGAAGACAACAAGGAGAGGGGATGGCCCTCTCCTTCTTAGGACTTCAAAACACCATCCCCCCCACTGAAATGTGAGGAGGCCAATATAAGGAGGTCCCGGAGCTCACCAAAAATAGCACAAAAAGGAGGCCAAACAAGGCCTAAGAGGGGGTAAGCAACCCCAAACCTCAAAACAACCTTAAGCAAAGTTCAAAAGCAAGTAAAATCAGAACTTTTACTAGTTATACACTAAGCTTAAAAACAGAGGCAAGATAGGTCAGAACCTTGTGCAAAAATGGGGAATAAAGGGGTAAGGTTCTTACCCTTGAAGAACTTCTTCAAGAAGAGAGCTCCAGCACCTTCCTTAGGTCAAAACCAGCCCAAGAACTCCAAGAACAACCCTTTGGCACCTCAGCAACCAAGGTATGGTGTAACACTAGGTGCTTTAGTGCAAAACTAAGAACAAACACACCTTATACACACACAAATCAAAATGAGAGGGAGATATAGAGATAGGATAGATACAAGACTCTAACCCTAAAACCAGACCTCTGGAACTTCTTGGAACCCTTGAGGAGGGAGGAGAAGCCCTCACTTTATAGGAATTCCAATCTTGCAAAGCTTACAAAACAAGCTAAGCAAGATGAAATCCCTCCATATATGTAGGAGGTGCATTGTGGATGCTAGCTAGCACAGCTGACATAAAATATCTGCCAAAAGTAGATGAATAGTGGTCAGCGAGCCAAAAATGAAAAAATGAACAAATCAATGGTCGACCGACCAAAAAGAGTGCCGACCGGCCATCACTAATGGCCAGTAGCAACAAAATAGGGTCGGTGGCCTCAAGCCATGGCCGGTGAGGTGTGGGGATGGCCAACAAGCCTTCTTCTACCCTCAGAAGCAAAACAACAAGTGTTTGGTGCAAAACCAAACATAAAACAGTCAAATCGAGAGTTCCTAAGGCAAGGCACATAGCCGAGACCTCCGAGAACTCAAAATGAACACAAACATGGATGATCACCGAGTGTTCAAACGGTGACGTCCAAGTCATGAGGACGGTCAAAAATGGGGAGTCTACAGTGGTATAACCAACAGACGTACCTAACCATATCTCATACGGAAAGGGGAAGGTTTTAACCAGTTAAACATCAAATCCTAACAGGTTTCACGTGAAAAGAACAAAGGTGGTGTAACCAACAGACATATCTAACTGTATCTCATAGGGAAAGGGAGAAGGTTTTAACCAGGTAAACTTCAAATCGTAACACGTTTCATGTAAAAGGAGCAAAGGTAGTGTAACCAACAGGCGTACCTAACCGTATCTCATAAGGAAAGTGGGGGGAAGGTTTTAACCAGGTAAACATCAAATCCTAACAGGTTTCATGTGAAATGAACCAAGGTGGTGTAACCAACAAACGTACCTAAGTGTATCTCATACGGAAAGGGGGAAGGTTTTAACTAGGTAAACATCAAATCCTAGCACGTTTTACGTGAAAGGTGCAAAGGTGGTGTAACCAACAGATGTACCTAACCTTATCTCATGCGGAAAGGGAGAAGGTTTTAACCAGGTAAACATTAAATCCTAACACGTTTCACGTGAAAGGAACAAAGGTGGTGTAACCAACAGACGTATCTAACCGTATCTCATACGGAAATGGGGAAGGTTTTAACCAGGTAAACATCAACTCCTAACACGTTTCACGTGTAAGGAGCAAAGGTGGTGTAACCAACAGACGTACCTGACCGTATCTCATACGGAGAGGAGGAAGGTTTTAACCAGGTAAACGTCAAATCCTAACACGTTTCACATCAAAGGAGCAAAGGTGGTGTAACCAATAGGCGTACCTAATTGTATCTCATATAGAGAGGGGGAAAGTTTTAACCAGGTAAACTTCAAATCCTAACATGTCTCACGTGAAAGGTGGAAAGGTGGTGTAACCAACAGGCATACCTAACCATATCTCATATGGAGAGGGGAAGGTTTTAACTTGGTAAATGTCAAATCCTAACACATTTCACATGAAAGGAGCAAAGGAGGTGTAACCAACAAGCGTACCTAACCATATCTCATACGGAGAGAGGAAAGGTTTTAACCAGGTAAACTTCAAGTCCTAACAAGTCTCACATGAAAGGTAAAAAGGTGGTGTAACCAATAGGCATACCTGACCGTATCTCATACGGAGAGGGGGAATGTTTTAACCAGGTAAACGTCAAATCCTAACACGTTTTAAGTGAAAGAAGCAAAGATGGGATGCGAAAATATGAAAAATACGTATTACATACGTATACACACATATACATATACAGACAAAATATATAAAGTTACATATACACATACATATGCTTACATCATATTTACATACACATACATACATACATATACGTATACATATACACATCTCTCTCTCTCCTCCCCTGTTTTCTCTCTCTCTCTCTCTCTCTCTCTCTCTCTCTCTCTTCCTCCATTTTCTTCGAGCGTCGTGTCTGGTGCGTGATTTTAACAGTCGCGGCGCCTGACCGACAGGCTATCCAACCCTACCCCAATTGTCAATGATCGTCTCAGCCTTCCTCCCTCTTTGTCTTCTTCTTTGGCTTCATCCTCTTCTTTAATCTGAGTTCTGTAGGGAAGGCAGAGTAGAGAGCTAAGTAGAGACGAAATGCTACAAAACCTACTCTACAATCCCTCTTTTGCATCCTCTCGTCTGACATGGCCTCTCGCTGTTTTCTTTCTCTTTTTCCAGACCTCAATAAGTCAACAATAGAGTTCACTAATTCTAACTCCTCACCTCAACTCCCCCCTCCTCCTCTCTCTCTTCTCCTTCCTCCTCCAATGCCCAGTGAGCACCGGCCTCTCCCTTCTGTTTTTTTTCTTCCTGCATGCAATTTGAGCAACTGATGGCTGCTCAGCCTAACATTGAGGCCAATTCTTTTACGCTGAAAGCATGCGTAGAGACTGTGACTGCGGTCTCCAATCTGCCCCATTGTCTGGAGTGCAGGATGAATGAGGTGCATCGATTGAATGCACAACTGTCTTTACTTCAACGCATGTACTTCAACGTATGTACAAAGATTCTAGAGGGGAAGTTAGCGGATTGAAGAAACAAATCAAGGAGTTGAAATGGCAGGTGACCATCGCAGCTCGTTATAGGACTACCTTTGATGGCTAGCGAGGGATCATCTCTTTCGGCGGTTTTGTAGACACCGAGGCAGGGTCTTCAAGAGCCTCCCAAAATGAAGGCAAGAATAAGTGATCAGTGGGACAATCAAGCAAAGAAGGTATCAACAAGGAAAGTCAGCGTGTATCCGTCACCGCCAGGCCATTATCGGAATCTGAGAAGTTTGTCCCCCTTTTTTTTTTTTTTTTTTGTTTTGTTTTGGAGTGTGCACCTATAGCTTGAACTCTTTTTTTTACAACTTTGATCGGGGTTGATCCTTGACATCAATAAAAGGAGTTTGTTCTGCATATATGGATGGCATGAATGGCACAACGCTGAACATAAAAATCATTTTGTTTTGAATTTTGAAGTTGAAAATGGCTGCATTTTAGTGAATTCTGAACCGAATATTGAGCCTATCACTGACTAAAACACAAAACACAACTCAATGAAATGAAAATAAAGCAAAAACCATCCCAAAACACACCTCTTTGCGCTTGTCGGAGCAAAATGAACGCAAAACAGAGCAACACCGATCGACGGCCCGATGGAAAAGCATCACCTACTAAGCATTTTCCGGTGATTGCTTGATTAAGGTGACGAGAACTTGATAGTGTGGGTAAAGGACAAAAAACCTGACACAACTGTGCCCTTAGTTCATCACTTTGCCCTTTTTTTGTTTTTCCTTTCTACTAAAGCAATTTTAATCAACATCAGAGGTAAATTAGCACACTTTTTCCATTTTCTATCTTGAAATCATATGAGCCAAATTATGAACACTGAAAATTCTCTTTTTCGTCCAAAGAATGGTTTGAGTTTTGCAAAAATGGAATAATTTTTTAGAAAATCAGTCAACTTCATTAAAAGTCCTCAAAATTTATTTTCGCAAATGATCACTACTCGATCAACATGAAATCAACCCTTGAGATGTACCACTGAATTAGTCTTGCGATTGAACCCATCATGAAGAAGAAATAGGACAACTGAATCAAATGGGGACGAGCCAATCAAATATGGATAGCCGAGTCGAATAAAGATACACCAATCAAACATGGAGTTGAAAAATGATTAGGGTCGAACTTGAAGATAAAGTTGCCTACGTATCCCAAAGATAGGAATCAGGCCATACGTAGTTCCGGTTAAGGTTTACTCAGGTATTAACACTCTCCTTTTGTGCTCTAACTTTTGTCAAAGCCGCCCTTTCGGGTTTTCAACCTTGCGAGCTTTTCATTTTTTCATTTTTCTATTTTTTTTTTTGTCATTTTTTTTTCTATTTTTTTTTTTGCTCTAACTTTTGCCTAGGTCGCCCTTTCGGGTTTTTGACCTTGCGAGCCTCTCAAGGGTAGTACTTCTTCGACTTGTCCATGTTGATTGGTTGTGAGAACTCCAAACCATCCATAAGAATAATTGCTCCTCCTGACCAGATTGGTTTAATGATGTAGCGACCCATCCAGTTGGGTTTAAACTTGCCCCTAGGGTCGTGAATAGGAGCTCGGTTGTCTTTCAACTCTAAGTCCCCTTCCCTCAAATTCCTGGATCTAACCTTTTTGTTGAATGCTCTGGAAGTCCTGCGTTGATACCCCTGAATGTGGTATAACGCCTTCAATCTTCGCTCGTCAAATAGCATCAATTCCTCAAATCAGTTCTGTTGCCAATCAGCTTTTGTTATCTGACATTTAGCCATAATCCTCAATGAAGGCACTTCCAACTCAATCGGCAAAACAGCCTCCGTTCCATATACCAAAGAATAAAGGGTTACCCATGTATACGTTCGGATTGATGTCCTGTATCCCCAAAGTGCAAAAGGCAATTTGTCTGGCCAATCTCTGTAGGCTTTTACCGTCTTACGCAAAATGGTTTTGATGTTCTTGTTTGCAGCTTCAACGGCCCCATTGGTTTGTGGCCTGTATTTTGATGACTTGGGAAAAGCCACGTTATATTTTTCAAGTAGAACTACCATTTCTCTCCTGAAGTGTGAGCCATTGTCTGAAATTATTTCGTTTGGTACCCCGTATCTGCAAATGATGTTGTTCTTGATGAATTTGGCCACGTGTGATGCTTTCAATATTGAATACGACTATACTTCAACCCACTTGGTAAAATAGTCAATGGCAACCAAGATAAATTGATGCCCATTTGACCCCTTCGGTGTGATTGCCCTGATGACATCTATGCCCCAGACTGAGAATGGCCAAGGTGAAGTCATGTTTGGATGGTGGGATATTCATGCGATTGGCATGGATTTGACATTTGTGGCATCACCTAACAAAGTTAATGCAATCACTCTCCATGGTTAACCAGTAATATTCTTGTCTAAAGATTTTTCTGGTTAGCATTATACCGTTCATATAGGCTCCACACTCTCCTCCGTGGATGGCTTCCATGACACGTTTTGCCTCTTCTTCCTCTACACACAGTTTGTGCATTCCCAGATGCCCTCTCTTGTATAACTTATCTCCACAAATGACGAACTGAGTGGCCAGATGTGTAAAACTCAGTTTTTCAAACCTCGGGATCAACATGTCCAAGGTCTAATGGTAGACTTTCATTATTTTTCTCTTTAACTTTCCAATCTCCGTTGGCTTGAGAGACGACCAAGTTCGAGTCGCCGATCACATCCAACCTTATTGCCCCTAGTTCCAGGGCTACTTCCAATCCAGCAATGCACGCCTCATACTCTGCTTGGTTGTTAGATACCCTAAATTGGAGTTTGAAAGCTAAGGGGATATGGGAATCATCTGGCGCTATGAGCAACATGCCTATTCCATAGCCAAATTGATTGGACGCTGCATCGAAGTATAACTTCCAAGTGTCTTCTTCCATCTGCATGACCTCTTCATCTGGGGATGAGTACTCCACATCTTCTCCTCCTTCAATTGGGTGATCAGCCAAAAATTCTGCTACAGCCCTTCCTTTGACAGATTTGCGAGTGACATACTTAAGGTCAAATTCAAAAAGCAAAAGCAACCAACGAGCTAGCCTACTGATAAGTGCTAGTTTCTCAAAGAGATATTTGATTGGGTCTAATCTTAAACCAGAATTACCGAGTGAGTTAACAGGTAGTGTCTCAATTTCCTGGTGGCCCATACCAAAGCTAAGCGAGCTTTTTCCAAAGGAGTATAGCGGGTCTCATATTCAAGTATCTTTTTACTTAAGTAGTAGATGGCCTTTTCCACTTTCTCATCCAACTCTTGTGCAAGCATACATCCCATAGTTGATTCGGCCACTAATAAGTATAGAATCAGCTAGTTCCCTGGCTCAGGCGGTGATAACATAGGTGGATTCCGCAAATACTGCTTGACTTGCTCAAACGCAAACTGATATTGATTATCCTATTAGAACTTCTTCTCTTTCTTTAGGAGACCAAACCACACATGTGATAACCCCGTTCCGTAATATGCTAATTGGTCCTTATTATGAATATGATTATGTGTTTGATATGTTTATGTGTGCCATTTACATGAAAATATGTGGTTTTGAATTTCAATCTGTTCACCGTAGGAATATCTGTTTGATTATCTGTTTTGAAAATTAAATTGAAGGCCCTATCGGCCACAGAAACTGAAATTGATTGCGCCATTGTGATTGCATAATTTTTAGAGCCTACGGTGAAATTAAATTGAAAATTGATTCAGACCAGATTAATTGGATTAAAATAATGACTTAGTGCTCAATTATGTAATGTTGAAAATGGTAATTAAGTGAAATTGTATATAGTGGGGCACTAAGCACCCAACCCCTCTCTTTTTGTTCATTTGGCTAAAATTAACTCAAAGAGGAGAGAAAGAGGGCCGGCTAGAGAGAGAGAAAGAGAAATAATTGGAGTTTTGATCTTAAACTTGAATGATTTGAAGACCAACTCAAGATTTGGCCATAAATTGGGAAGATTGGGCTTCTAGGTAAGCAATTGGCTATGAATTCATAGATTTTAAATTGTAATTTTGCGAATTCAAAGTTGAAGGGTGATCAAGAACAAGAATTGTGTTGTATTTGATGAATTTGAAGTCATGGAATGCATGCATGTGTATAATTGCCATGAATTTGTATAGTTGAGCATGAAAAGTATGATCCATGTAGGATTTTGGCTAGAGTTCATACTTGTGATCACCATTTGCACCATTTGAGTGGGTAATGAAAGTTATATCTCACATGCATGTACAATTCCTAAGAGTATGAGTTTGAATGTATGAGTTTGTTATGTTGGAGTTTAGTTTGATGTAAATTGGGACATGCATGTGATTAATTTGTGAAATTGAGCTTCATAATGTTGTAATTTGGTGTTTGTACCATGTTGATACATGTATATGTGGAGTTTGAGCCAAAATCATGTGTTTAGAGCCTTTGAATGTCGAGTTGAAGCTCAAGAACAAGTTCTGGAAAATCTAGAAATTTCGATGTCCACTTGAACGGCGAAACCGCCGCTCGAGCATAAAATATGAGCTCCTAGTACTTTCTGCAGACATGATGTCTGCTCGAGCGGGGAAGTTCACGCTCGAGCAGGGAGCCATGTAGTGAGACCTTCAGCTTGAGCGCCCGACTTCACGCTCGAGTGTAAATTTGACATAGCCAGTACTTTTGCAGGCCTCATGGGTCCGCTTGAGCGGGGAAGTCCACGCTCGAGCGGGGACCCTGTTTTTGAAAATTTTGAAAGCACATTTTGTGTTTCGTTTTCCGTTCTCTTTCACTTCTAAGTACTCTTAGGTATGCATTAAGCATTGTGAATGAATTAAAGGGATAAGAATAAAGCCTAAAGAGGAATATGTGAATTAAAGAACGGATTGAATTATTTGTGACTCGTATGTGTTATGTGATGTGTAGGGTCAAGCTCTAGGGCAAATCAACCAACCGATCACTGTGAGTAGTATCATAATAAAGATATCTGGAATATGCTATCTGTCCAACTGCTTAACTTCCTATAAGTCTGTTAATTTGAATTGTGGACAAACGTTTGCTATGCCTAAAGAGCGAATGGGCCAAAGGCCAGTTCGATACGAAAATGTGAATGGGCCGAAGGCCAGCCTGACATGAACGAAAATGTGAATGGGCCGAAGGCCAGTCTGACATGAATGAAAATGTGAATGGACCGAAGGCCAGTCTGATATGAATGTTAATGTGAATGGGCCGAAGGCCAGTCTGATATGAATGATAAAGTGGATGGGCCAAAAGCCAGTTTGATACGTATGACATAAATGAATGGGCCAAAGGCCAGTCTAACACGAATGAGAGAATGATAGTTTGGCATGAAAGTTTGAATGGGCCATAGGCTAGTTTGACATGAAAGTTTGAATGGGCCATAGGCCAATCTGACATGAATGAAAGTTTGAATGGGCCATAGGCCAGTTTGACATGAAAGTCTGCTGAATGGGCCATAGGCCAGTCTGACATGAATGAAAGTTTGAATGGGCCACAGGCTAGTTTGACATGAAAGTCTGAATGGGCCATAGGCTAGTCTGACATGAAAGTTTGAATGGGCCATAGGCCAGTTTGACATGAAAGTCTGAATGGGCCAAAGGCCAGTTGGATCTGAATAAAAGATAAATGGGCAAAAGGCCAGTATGACACGAACAAATTGGACCCGAGGCCGTATGATGTGCTCGGAACTGCAGTCACTTGACCTAAACTTGTAATTATATATGCTAATAGAAATACAAATTGGGCCCAAGGCCGTTTGATGTACGTTGTTCTAATGTACCTTCTTTATTTGATATTATTCACTGGGCTTTCGCTCAAGCTCATTCATGTGTTTGTAGGTGAGCCAAGGAAGGTCTCAACCCAACCTCAGTGAAGTCTGTATGGAACAACCAAAGTTTTGAAGAGTCAGCCCTTGCGTCTCGCGCACGAGACACGTCTTCGCTCTTTTGCTATTTTGTGTCATTTTGTCATGTTAGCGAGGACTTTAGATACGTTTGTATATAGTTTTGATTGGCTGACCTAGACTTCAATGATCCTGTCTATACAGAACTTTATGCTACTGTATTGTCTGATGTAAGTTATTAATATCTTTATGTATGGTTGTTATGATGTGCCATGTAAGCACAGCTCTATGGACAAAGTTTTAAATTCTGCTTCCGTTTAGCCCCTTCACTCTGATGAGTTATGTCTGATTTGGTTTGAGGCCGTAGGTAGTCTCATGATTACTGGCCGGTTATGTCCTTAACCCTTGGGGGCGAGTTCGGGTCATGACAACACAAGTCAAGGTTAGCTTTGAAATAAACCTCCTTATGAATTGCACATTTCCCAGAAAACCCCGCACCTCCTTTTCAGTTATTGGTGCTGGCATTTCTAAGATGGTCTTAATTTTAGATGGATCAACTTCGATTCCCTACTGTGTGATCAGAAATCCCAACATCTTGCCCGCAGTTACCCCAAAGGTGCATTTTTGTGGATTCAGCCTTAGCTTGTATTCCCTAATTCTCTCAAATAATTTCTTCAATGCAGTGTAATGGCTTTCCCGATCTTTGGACTTGACAATCATGTCGTCTACATACACCTCAACTTCCTTGTGGATCATATCATGCAAAAGAGTGGTAGGGCCTCTTTAATAAGTGGCCCCAGCATTCTTCAAATCGAATGGCATAACCCTGTAGCAGTATGCTCCCCATGGTGTGGTAAATGAAGTCTTTTCTCTATCCTCTAGAGCCATAAGGATCTGGTTATAACCTGAAAAACCATCCATGAATGACAATAAGGCAAGCCCTGCAGTGAAGTCTACCAATTCGTCAATATGTGGCAATGGGAAATCATCCTCCGGACTAGCCTTATTTAAATCTCGGAAGTCAACACAAACTCAGATTCTGCCATTTTTCTTCGGAACTGGCAGAATATTGGCTAACCAAGTAGAATATTCGAATATGAGCAAAAACCCAACATTGATTTGCTTGGTAATCTCTTCTTTAATTTTCAAGACCCAATCCAAACGAATTCTGCGAAGCTTCTGTTTGACAGGTCTAGCCTCAAGGTCGAGAGGGATCCTATGCTATACAATCTCAGGGTCAATTCCTAGCATGTCTTCGTAGGACCATGCAAAAACATCTTTGAATTCTTTTAATAAAGTAACTAATTATTCACTTTCCTCTGAAAACAATGTAGAACCAATTGGATCAAGTGAGGATCTTTTTCAGTACCCACATTTACAGAAAAAATTTCATCCACTAATGGCTCAGCACGCCTTTCTTCCTCCCAGTCGATTAAATTTTTCAAAGCCTGAGGAATTTCTTCCTCTTCGTTTTTATGTTTTTGAAAATTTTGGTCAATGTTATGAACTATAGGCACAGAAAAGTAAGCGAAAATCACATCTTCATTCAAAGCCTCGGGCTCACAAGTTGCAACAGACTCAAAAGAGAAAGAAAAAGAAGACTTAGACATTTTAGACAAACTTAAATTTGCTTCCAACCCCATAAGCCTGCCGGACTCAGACTCAACAACCAATTTAGAACTCTCAATACAACTCTTTTCAAAATGCCAATTTATTTATGAGCCATTCACTACTTCATGATGAAGCTTGAGTAGTCAGCAGGTACCTCTTCCCCGATCACGACAATGGTCATATCCCCCAAATTCATCAGTTCAGCGCTAGTATGCAATTATGTCAATAAATCAACCAGTGTTAGACCCAGGACTTCCTCTGTGCTGCTTTCTGAGATGACTTTTTTGTCTTGTCCGATGTCAATACTAGGATCTATCCACTCCTCGTCACTGTCGGAGAGCTGATGATTGAAGAAGATCTCAAACTCAGGGTATCTCTTCCTCTCCACTTGATCAATCTAGGGCTTAGAAAAGCCATAGACAGGGAAGTCTTCTCCTTGGCGGACAAAGCATCCGTTCAAGGTCCCATGGATTGGCCCATAAACCAGCTCATACTTCTTTCTTGTCTTCTTTGCGTTGATTCTCTCTCTCATTTCCTTCCCTTTCTTCTCCCAGTTTTCTACTATTGGTTCATATCCCAACCCAAATGCATATGGGTTGTGGATTACCTTAGTTATCTTTATGGTGCCTTGTTGGCCACTTTTTCCTAATCTAGATCCTAGGATGTATCCTAGCTTGTTCATCATATAGACTGACTGAGCACTCGATGTGTACCCTCCTCTTTTTCCATGATTGTCTGCACTAGCCGTGCTTCTGCCAAGGTAAAACCTAAGAGAAAAACATCTCCACTCCCATGTTGTACTTCCAATACTGGCGTTGTGACTTCTGGAGGAGGGCGGATTGTAGAATTGCCAAAAAACTGTGGCAATCCCTCTATTATGTGAGTACTTCACCAACTGGTGTACGGTTGAAGAGACCACTCTCATCTTATGCAACCAAGGCCTGCCCAACAATAGGTTGAAAGTTGCCGGGACATCCATGACATGGAATTATGCCTTATGCTCAAAAGGACCAACTAATATCTGGACCTTGAAAGTCCCCATAACATTCCTGTTGGTGTTGTCATATGCCCGAATAACTTCGCTTGTTGGCGTGAAGTCATCCGGCTTTAACCCAATCGCATAAGCAGTCCTTGCTGGGCACACATTAATAGCTGAACCGATATCAACCAAAACTACTGGAATCCACTTCTTTCTACACTTCAAGGCCACATTCAAAGGCTTGTTGTGGTCAACCCCCTTAGGTGGTAACTCTTTGTCTGTAAATGATAACATAGGGTTCATGTCTCTAGGTTTGATGAAAGATACTAACTGATCTGGCGTTATCTCAATGGATAGCTTGGCCTTGTTTAAGGTTGACAACATTGCTTGTCGATGTTCTCAGGAAGCCATAAGATGACCCCAAATGGAAATGTTTGCCTAGCTCTTTTTCAATTGTTTTAGAACCAAGTCTTCTTTTACCTCTTTCTCTTTTTCTTTATATTTCTCTTTCTCTACCTCTATATCTTCACCAGAGGGCTCTCCTTGGTCTAGATGTGGAGGCTTGAAGTAGCGCCCACTCCTAGTCAAATGATCAATTTCATCTGCATACCAAGTCTCATCCGGCACATTGTTTACCCATTCATTATCAGTATGGGCGAGCTGTAGGCCATTATCATCCCACCATTCGTCTCCGTTGACTGAAAGGCAATTATCTAGCGTTGCTTGAATCATTCCCACAATATGCTCTGAATAGCTTTTTGGTTCTTCTTCTTTTTCTCTAGAACTCTTTCCTTTACCACATTCAATAGGTTTTTCGAAATCAACTCTCAATTCATCCCCTTTTCTTTTAGTTTCCTCATCAGAAGCCTCATCACTGCTTGACCAACCATGACTGTAATTCTTCGGTTCCCACCATCCCATCTGCACATTCCCAAGGTCTAATTCTTCAAAGAAATAGAGATTAGCCAAGTCCTCCTCTAGGTTGGCCAAATCATCCAACCCCTATTCGAGTACATCCTCTCTGACAACACTGATAGAAAATGAGTTAGGCAGATAAACCTCAAGCTTTAGTTGACCATTGGGAACAACATACCGGCTAGGATCATACTTTTTCTTTGATAGTTTGCCAGCCTCGAGCATAGGGATTTTGGTTATTTCCTTTAACACTATCATCATAGGATTTTGGGTTTTGGCTGGGTTGGAGGTGTATCCATCATGCACAACTCGGTGCTGTAGACACCCCATTTTTGACCATCCTCAAGACTTGGACGTCACTGTTTGAACACCCGGTGATCATCCATGTTTGTGTTCGTTTGGAGTTCCCGGAGGTCTCGGCTACGCGCCTTGCCTCAAGATCTCCGAACTCGACTGTTTAGTGTTTGGTTTTGCACCAAACACTTGTGTTTTGCCTTGAAGGGGCAGGGAATGCCTTGTGAGGCATCCCCACACATCACCGGCAATGGCTAGAGGCCACCGGCCAAGGTTTTGTGTCCACCAGCAATATATATTGCCGGTCGGCACTCTTTGTTGCCGGTCGGCAGTGAATTTTGTCAAAATGACACTTTTTGCTAGCCGATCACTGTTCATCTACTTTTGGTAGATATTTTGTGCCACCGTGATAGTCGGCACCCACCTTGCCCCCTTCCATACACGTGTATGGAGGATTTCACTCTTGCCAAGCTTGTTTTGTAAGCTTTGTAAGAGTGAATATCTATAAGAGGAGACCTCTTCCTCCTCTTCTAGGGTTAGACAACATCTTGAGAGGAGCTCTGGTTTTAGCTTTAGGACTTATATCTATCCTATATCTATACCTTCCTCTCTTTGTAGTTTTGTGTGTGTTTTGTCTCACTATTGCACACAAACACATAGTGTTGCACCTTTTCTTGGTTCCTTGAAGGATCAGAGGTTGTTCTTGAGGTCTTTAGGTGGTTTTGAGCTTGGAGAACCAGCTGGAGCTTCATTTTTTGAAGAGGTCTACAAGGGTGAGACACTAGTCCCTTTTTACCCCATTTTTGTACACCACTTTTTCCTATCTTAGAACTGTTTTTGTGTTTAGTGTATAACATAAAAAAGTTCTATTTTTTATCCCTCTTGATTGTTTGTTAAGAGTATTTTGTGGTTTGGGTTTGTTTGACCCCTCCTAGGCCTTGTAAGGCTCCTCTTTGTGCTATTTTGTGCAAGTTTCGGGACTTTGGTGTTTGGGCCTCTCCATCACTGAAATCTTGAGGGATTTCAATGGTGAAGACGGTGCCTTAAAGTCTCAAGAAGGAGAGGGCCACCACCTCTCCTTGTTGTCCTTGAAAAGGACCATTTTTGGCCTCTTAAGGGAGCATTATGTTTAAAGGTTTGTTGATCATGCCATGACTGTATTTTATGCTTATATTGTCATGATTTAACTTTGTATTAAGTTGGTTTTGGTACACCATGCATGCTTAGCATACCTACCATGTAATGCCTTGTTGTTGCCTTAATATGCCTTAGGTTGTTAGCCTTTGTTCTAGCATGTTTTAGGTTTAACCTTGTGAAGGTTTTGTGCTTATTTCGCCATGTTTAAGGTCTGTCCATAATTGTTTGGGTCGATTTTGGCATACTTGGTATAGCTCCTTTGTATTTGAGCTTGTATGCTTCAAGTATGAGAAAGTGTAGCATGTGTTGCTTGCATCATTTAAGTGGTTTGGCACCATTTGTAACATCATTTCAGTCCCTAAGACATGCTTGTATGCTTGCCTAGGTTGTCTCATTGTTGCCTCTTGAGCATGTGTTATATGCTCCTTGAAAGTGCATTTGTACATGCCTTCATATTTGAGCCACTTAGATGCCATCTAAGTAGTCCTTTGGCCTTGTTTTAACATGCTAAAAATCTATTTTTAGTTGTTTAATGCATGCCATGGTTGTTATGCTAAGTGTGTTTCAAAGCTTCATTACCTTGCTTCAAGAATTTGGACTATTTGCACACTAGTATTTGTCTTGTTTAAGTTGGTTTGGCACCTCTTATAACATGATTTTCAGGGCTTATGTTGCATGCCAAATGTCCATGTTAGGCCTCTTTTGAATGTGTTTAAAAGTTGCCTTTATATGCTTAAGTGTTGGACCATACTTGCATGCATGTGTGTATGTATTTTAGCCCTCATATTTGAGCACTTTGGCCACTGTTTTGGGCCTAATTAGAGCTGCCTAATTCATGTTTAAGACCATCATTTGCTTGGTTACATGCTTACCTTACATGTTTGTACATTGTCCATGTTCATGCTTGCATGCTTGCCCTCATGATCATGTTGCATATTAGCTAACATGCCTAGGGTGCATTGTACTTTGCATGCATACCTCGTCCCTTGATTTAGTGATAGGGATTGGGCCTTGGCTTGATTGTTTGTATTGCATTTGAAATCAATGTGCACAACTTGGTTCTTTGGGCCGTCATGCATGGAAATGCATGATTGATGGTCCGAGAATCGAGGCACATGCCCGTTTGAGTCACAAACATGATAAGGGGCATGATTGGTGCATACATTGCTTGAATTGTATTGCCATGCAAGTTCTGCCCTCTGCTGCTGTCAATTGCAGGTTCTGCAGGCATTCTTTGCCGATCGGCAATGTATTCGTGGCCGATAGCCTCATTTCCAGCCGATGGCCATGTCTAGCAACTGGTGGTAATTCTACTCAGCCGGTGGTGTCCCCCAATGTCCAGAGAGACATCCCTGAGGCTTTGGCAGTCTTTGGAGGGGCAGAGCAGGGAAAACAGAGGCAGACCATGCATGGCAGTGCAATTCCGAGCAAGACCCGAGCATGCGTTGCATCAAGCTCTCCTCCCGAGGCGGTTTACTGTTTTTCCTAGTTTAGTTAGTTGTTAACTAATTAGGTAATTTGTAATTATTAATTAGTTTGCACAGTTGGTTAATTTGTATTATTCTTTTGGTCCCTCCGGGCGAGGGCGAATCTGTAATAAGTGTGGGTGCGTGTGCGCGCATGTCCTCCAACCTCCATTTCTTTCTCCCTTTTACTTACCTGCTTTGATGGTTAGTATTAGGGCACGTTTAAATTAGCATATCTCATGCAATGCATCCGTGCATCCATGCATTTGTCTTGCATGCACCGAGCTCGGTACATCATACAAAATGCATTGTATTTTTAATTCCAAATTGAATACGTGATAATTGTAGCATTTCACATGCCACTTTAGGGTTTGCCGAGCCCATCCTAATCACATTTTGTATGTGTTGCATTAGCCACTTAACATGAACTAGGACATGCATATTTGCTAACTAGTTTATTGTTTTGGCATGGAGTACAATGTGAGTATTTATGCTTTAGCATCTCGCATGCGTGTGAATGTTAACATGACAGTATGCTTAGCATGCAGCTAAGTGCTTATATGAGATAAAATGTTTGAATGCCTGTGGGTGAAGGTTGGATTGTTTGAGTTGGAAAAACTCGTTGAAATCCATGTTTTAGCCTACTTGCGAGTAGCAAATTCCAAAGCATTTTCAAAACAAACGGATATGCAATGCTTGCTTCCAAATTAGGCAATCTAGTCTATACTTATTTGTTGTGCGCATAACATAGTAATTCTAGCTAATAATCGGAACAAGAACACATAATGTTTTCAAAATCGGATATCATGGTTAGTAGAGGCCGGTCTTCGGACCGGGCGAAAGGGGGTGCTCATAGCTGACCTTCCCCGATCGTACCCAAGCTCCCAAGCCAAGACAAACTTTGGTGATGACGAACACGTGGCCTTTGGCACCATGTCAAGGTTTCCTAAATTTCCCCATTAAAAAATATTTAGGTGGCGACTCTGTATCTGGCAAAGTAGTCCATGTTTGGCACTTCTTTTTAAAATCTGTTTTTTTTTTTCTCAAAACGATTTGCCAAAGTTGAACTCTTTGGTTCAGATTAAGAACCGCAACAAACGAAAAGGGAGTCCGAACTGTAGCATTGAGGCCCAAAGGGCGCGTCTACAGGTGCCTTCAGGAATATGTACCTCATGTTTTGGCAAATGGGTGGGTGTGATAGAAATATTGAGGTTAAAGGTGGAAGAAAGTGTATGGATGAGGTTAAGATGAGGAGGTGGTGGAACTCTGTCATGGGGCGGCAACAAGTTAGTAACGACGTTGGGTTTTGGTGGTTGTGGGGGAGCTATGATCTTATTGTCAATGAGGTCTTGGATCTCATAACGAAGGCAAAAACATTGGTTAGTGTCATGTCCGAGTTATTGGTAGAAAGCACAGTGTTTGGTAGGGTCATGTTTGGCTGGGAGAGGTTCGGGAAGAGGTCGGGGGTCCAAAGGCTTCAAATACCCTCTTTCTGTCAAGATTTTCATTGCTTTGGAGAGTGACATATGGAGAGGGGTAAATGTTCTGATTGGGGCTCGGGTTGTGTTTATTATTTGCGGGCCAACATAAGCAAAGGGGTCAGCTGTTTTAGTGGTGGTGGCAACCAAGTTGATTTCAAAGGGCTTCACAGCTATGCTACCACTGGTGGTAGCATTGGAATTGCGCCCAAAGGTCTTCTGTATTGACTCTTTGTCATCAATGATGATTCCTGTTTGATGACATCTTCTATTTGGACCCCCATTTCATGTAATTCTTTAAAAGTAAATAGGGGAAGAACTATCATTTTCTGAAGCATCTTGCCATGCAAATTCCTGACCACCATATGAATTTAATCTTTTTCTGGTGGCCTGTTGGTCATCATCGCTGCCTTGGCCCTCCATCTGATGATGAAGGCCACAAAACTTTCATTAGGCTCTTAACGGGTGGCCTCTAATTCTAGAGTAGTCACTTCAATCTGGGTGTTATAAGCATACTGGGTGATAAAGGCCTCAGCTAACTCTTTCCAACTTTGTTTTACCGAGTCCTCTAACTTGGCATACCAGATGGCAACCACTCCTGACAAAGTTCGTCCGAACAAAGAGAGCTTTTGCGGATGAATCAAACCCATCGGCTTTAAGACATCAGAAAATAGGCGAATGTGCACCATTAGGTTGTCAGAGCCATCAAACTTATCAATGTCTGGCATTTTGAACCGTTCTGGCAACTTTACAACTATCTCAGTGTACCCGTCTTCGATGTCTGGGATTAAATTGACTCCTTGTGACCTTTTGAAAAGTTTTTCTAACTTGGATAGCTTCAACATAGTTGGGTCAGACTTAGGTTCCTCAGAAGGAAAGATTCCTTCCGCTAGTTATGCAAAGGGAAATGATCCTCCTGAAGTTTGTATAGGAACCCTCAAATCTTCTGGTGAGTTAAGTTCGGGAAACTCGTCAGCTGGTGGAGGTGAAGGTGGAGGTGGTGGTGGAACTGGATGAGTCATCGGAGGAGGTTGAGTAATGGATGCCCCAGATGGGCATTGCAGTTTAGCAAGAGTATTGCCTTGAGCGGCAAGAGTAGTGCCTTGGGCAGCAACCGTAGTGGCAATGGTATCCATGCTCCGTTGAAGACCCAATAGTATGTCTGCTAATTTTTTTGGAATCTGAGCCATCGCTGATTCTGGTGAGTTGAGTGGTGATGATCTAGCAGGTGAAGAAGGGGTATTTTGGATAGTTGATGAAGCTTTTGCTTTTCTTCATGTAACCGGTGACAAAGAAACTAACACTGGCTGATCATGGACCAAATCTGCACTTTTACAAAGTCTATCAATGCGAGTCCACAGAACTTAGGGGATATTAGACCTTTCGGAAGCTATAGTGCTCGACTACCTTGCAAAAATGGAACCTTCAATCAAATTTTGGCAGCATGCCAGCTCAACTAACCATACTAAAAAACAAAACTGAACTCAAACCCACAAACTGAAATGCCTGAACCACTGATACTGAGAAGCCCTACATGGATCCCATCCATTGCACATAACACATAGCAGGAAAGAGGACAAACACCCCTATGGGGGCTAGGGTTACCCTGTCCTAGCTTTGAAATGATCTAGGGTTTCACTATTCAAACAAGCAGCATCATACATCCTAGAAATGGGAGAGCATCCTCTCCTAATTTTGGAAGGTACTATAGCTCATTATATGCACAAGGTTGGCTCTACTCAAGGGGTTGAAGTCAAGGTGGTGTTACCAAAGAGTCCTTTGGGCATAACCAATGACGATCTTAGGAAATCGGAAGAGTCAATATAGCCTCTGTTCACAGTCTGAGAACCTTCAGATCTCAAAAGATTATAACACAAAGCCTCCAAAGTAACATAGACATAGGTGTAGTGTCACAAAAAGTGTGCCTGTGCTCCCACCAGTATCTGGGCAACACAGGGACTTTAAGTGCACCAATGACAAAAGTCATATCATGGAGTTCGAGTCAAGGTTTCATAAAATCCCCAACAAAGTCACCAGAAACTGTAACATGCCCGAGGAGTACCCACGCGCATTAAACAGTTCGGACTCCTGAGATCACTTTGATCTAGTCTCACAAGTGCAATATGAAACATAGACGAGAGTCCACATTTGGAAAATTTTAGAAAATCCATTTTATTGCAAAAAAAAAAAAATCTGGAAACGGACAGCGTCATCAAATCTCAGAGTTGCCACCTAATATTTTGGGAAATTAGGAAACCCATGACTCGTGCTAAGGCCACTGTTCGTCATAACCAAAGTTGTCTCGATTTGGAACCTTAGGTATGAGAGGGGTAGGTTATTAATTGAGCACCCTCACTCACTCGAATCAAAAAATTGGCCTTTACTAAACCATGATATCAATTTTATTTACTTTATATGTTCATATTCCGATTATTTAATAAATCCTAAAAAAATTACTATGTGAAGCATACAAGTATAAACTATGTCACCCACTTTGGAACAACTTGATTTCATGTAGTTTTGAAAGAGTTTTGAAGATGTACAACCCAAATAAATTGAGTTTACAAACATGAAAATCAACATCATTCCAAATTAAGCGACACAACCTCCATCCACTGACATTTATAGAGTTATATCACATAAGAAAATAGCCTCATGGTAGAATGCTAAACATAATAACAAAAACACACACAAACGGGATGCTAAAGCATAAAAACTTACACGTTTGACGTCCCCCAAACAAGCTACAAAACAAAGTTAGTAAAACATGCATAATCTTATATACAAAATCCTAATGCAATTCACTCATGAGATTCAACTAAAGATTCGAGTTCTCAGATATGACATATTAATCATTTCAAGAACATGAGGTAGCGCACATAATCACATAGGAATTGATTAAATCCACAAATGCAAACTTAGCCGAATCAAGATACATGAAACATAGTTGCAAAGCATGGATATAACAAAAATAAATAAATAAATAAAATAAACATGATGCATATCCACAAATAAGGAAAGCAAGTAAAAGAGCGGGATAGAAAAAAGTGGGGTGGGATATTATTACAACACTTTAAATAAATTATTACAAACCAAATTAGAGGGGGGTGAGAAGAATATTACAATAAAATAAAAACCTCACAATACACTCAAAATAAAAATAAAAAAAATAAAAGAAAAAAAAAAGTTTCATGTGCCTTGGAAACCATTGGAAGTTGGTTAACATCGGAAAACAACGACGTCTTGTCCAAAAGAAGCTAACCGGCCGGCCAAATAGACTGGCCGGCCAACTAGGCCTACCAAAACCTGTCTTATTGCGAAACCAAGAAAAGGAATAAATAAGAAATATGTAGGTGGCTCAACTAGCCACTACCGATTAGATTAAAAATAAGAAAACAAATATATATAAAAAAAAAAAAAAAGTGCAAACTTACAACAAAACTAATATGAACCTAGAACAAGAAAGCAAATATAAGGTAGAACATGCAAAATTACAACAAAACTAATATGAGACTAATGCAAGAAAAATATAAGCTAGGAAATGCAAGATTATAACATAATTATTATAAAACTAAAACAAGAAAACAAATATAAGATAGAACATGCAAGATTATAACAAAACTAACATGAACCTAAAACAAAACAAAAACAAATATGAGGTACAACATGCACGATTACAACAAAACTAACATGAACCTAAAACAAAAACAAAAAACAAATATGAGGTAGAACATTCAAGATTACAACAAAACTAATGAACCTAAAACAAAACAAAAAAAGAAGAAGCAAATATGAGGTAGAACATTCAAGATTGCAACAAAACTAATATGAGACTAACGCAAGAAAAATATAAGATAGGAAATGCAAGATTACAACACAATTACTATGAAACTAAAACAAGAAAGCAAATATAAGATAGAATATGCAAAATTACAATAAAACTAACGTGAACCTAAAACAAGAAAGCAAATATGAGGTAGAACTTGCAAGATTACAACAAAACTAATATTAAATTAAAACAAGCGAATAAAAATAAATAAATAATTATAAGTTAAACAAACCACTTAAATTACAACAGCACATTATGAAATATAAAGTAAGAAAATAAATATGAGATAAATAAACCACTTGAATTATAACAAAACACTATGAAATAAGAAGTAAGAAAACAAATATGAGATAGAAAATATAAGAAAATAAAAGACTAGAAATTCACCTTCCAAAGAAAAAAAAGAACTTCTTAATTTCCAAACTTCCTCTTGATCACCCTTAAGTTTAGGA
The DNA here is from genome assembly GCA_025200525.1 of Camellia lanceoleosa. Taxonomy (NCBI): domain Eukaryota; kingdom Viridiplantae; phylum Streptophyta; class Magnoliopsida; order Ericales; family Theaceae; genus Camellia; species Camellia lanceoleosa. The sequence goes on along the minus strand of JANUSC010000041.1, from coordinate 609,249 downwards.
AGTGTGTGCTCAATCCTCAATTTGAAACTATAATGGAACTCTGGGTATGTATGGAGGAAAAGTGGCTAACTCTCTTATTTTTTTCACTTTCAACAACACTCAATCTTTCCTTTGATCAATCACTACTGAAATTTAGCTATTTCAGAATTTTTGGAGGAGTTTTGGGTGTAGAAAAGATGGAATTTTAGTTTGTATGGAAGGTATGGGGTGTATATGGAAGATAGGAGTGTTTTTGGCTCAAAAACTCAATTTTCTCTCTTTTTTCACCCTTTTCTCACTCTTTTCTCTTCAATTTCGTGGTCCTCCTCTTTTACAATTTGATCATTCTATATAGGCAATAAGGGAGAGTTAAGGTCAAAAAGAAAGTGGGAGACAAGGTAGGAGACAAGAACGTGATAGGAGGGGTGAATTTTCAAAGTGGTTGCATGGGATACTCCTTTATGGATGCAAACAAAACCTCTTTTTGACAATGATGGATGACTAGGTATGTATTTGGTGATATATGGGTTGGGCAATGGAGTAGAGGAGTGTCCTACACACAAGAGAAAAAAAAATGCAAAAATAAACCTTCTTTGCCTACTGGTTTGAAATGATCAAATATTATTTGAGGGGAAATATAACACAAGGCAAAGCTTTGGCAGAGTGGTTAAGGTGTTGGGTATTGAGTGGTAGGTTGGGGGTTTAAACCCCTTCTAAGCATTCTTTAAATTCATTTTTTTTGGGTAAAGACAAGTCAGCGCCACGTCATCAGCAAAAGCCAATCTAGTCATGCTACGTTAGCAAGACCGGCAAGTCAGCGTCACAGTCGGCATTGACGGAATATTCCCTAACTTAATAGAATATTCCTTCACATAACAGAATATTCCATGAGTTTACAATTTGGCCCAGAAGTTTCAAATAATTATGCTGTAACCCAGATTTCGGGACAATTTTTCAGTGAGGCCCCCGGAAGTGCATCGAAGATTGGTCCTAGCTAAACGAACCATTATGGGTGCAACCGTGAGGTCAGAATATGTCCTTGGAAACGTAATTTGTGGCTGTTTGGGGTTGGAAATATGGCTCAAATTCTAAGTTTTCTTATTGAGGATTCTGTGAAAAACACCTTCTTATTTTGTCATCATAGGGTAATCAAAAGAAAGCGCTCAAGTCTTAGGGCCGGTCAAAATGGGGTGTCTACAATGGTGCTGAGACTCATAGATATTATTCGGTGTCTAGTTGACTAACTTGGAGGTCTTATAGGAAATGTGCCTGATCAACGTTGTTTTTAATGAGAAATTTAAGCGAGCGCTGGAACGAATAACTATCTTTGTAGACTTAGCACAATTATGTGTTATGTATTACGTGTTATGCGATGTGTCATTTGAGTGGAGTCTCAATGTAGTTGTTTGAATAATCGTCATGTGACTGTGTTAGTATTTCGGTGAAGGGTACTCATGTTATGTATCCTAGGTTATGTGTTTTCTCTTTAATAGAGACGTGTTGGACGGTGGTAGTAAACATTGAGTGGGCACCTCTGTGTGTGCTATATATGTGATATGATGTGCGTCTAATGCTAGAGTGTATGAGATTTTGTTGTGAACACCTGTTGATGTGTGCTAAATTTGTTATGTTTGTTTTGATCACGATGTCTAGGAAAGAATTAATGAAGCAATTTCTGGAGTTGCGCCAAGGTACTACACCTTTGGCACAATTTGAGGCGTGGTTTACCAATCTGTCTAGCTCTGCTCTAGAGTTGGTTGAAACCGAGGAGCTCCGTTGTGCCGAGTTTGAGAGTAAGTTATGTGATGATGTTCGGGAAAGGATTGCATAGGAATTATCGTACACTTGTAGAAGCGACGGCTCACGTAGAGGCTATAGTCCTAGTCATAGGGCAAAGTGGAGAGGGGGCCACTTCGGCAACTCTTACGGCTGGGGGTCGTGGTAGGTGTAGTAAGAACCAAAGGAGAAAGGCAAGGTTGTTTCCTCAACCAATAATTGTACCAACGGGGTCACCTAGCCAACTGGGACTTGGGGCGATTGAGTGCTCACAGGGGGAGCAGTCATTGGAATCCTTACCAGTTCAGACTTAGAACCAGTTACATATTCAAGGACAGCTTATTTGCTATGAATATAATCAACCGGGTCATACCAGGAGTTTTTGTACACAACAGGTGACTTCTTTGGATAATCTGCAATCTAGTTGGGTTCAGCCTTATTCGTCTGGGCAGGGGCGATATCGATATCAGAACCAAATAGGCCAGACTTTGAGGGTCATTGAAGGGTCAAACTTCTATTCGAGTGGGGAGATATGTGTTTGTTTCAAGTCTATCCATCTAGGTCACATCTATAACTCTTGTCCTTGGTGTCGTAGTTCAGGGATTGTTCCAGAGGTTGAGGATAACCCGTCTCAGCAATCAAGATAAAAATGTCATGGTGGTATTGGTGAAGGGATGGGTGTTTTGAGTATCTTGTTTTGGGAATTGGAGGGTACACAGTTGTAATTATTATGTAATCATTTCGTTTTGTAACCGGTACAATGTGGACCGTTGAAATATTATGACTTTTGTTTATGTATGTATACGTGGTGGGTTGTTTATTTTGAGGAGTTGGATATGTTGCAATTTTGAGTTTTCCTTAATGTGATAGGTTTTTTAAGGGTCGTTGTGATTAGTTAGAATATTGCGAGGGTGAAGTTATACCAGTCAGTATGTTCGGTTTGGTTGATGTCGGTTTATGTTAGAGATATAAGTTTTAATTTATTGCGGTGGAAGTTTCTGGGGAAGCAAGAGGGTCGTGTCTTGTAGTGATAGGAGTTGTGTTGTGTTTGTTGGTTGAGGTTTGGAATGGCAGTGATGAGGTGATTATTTTCGGAGATGGGTCGCGTTTTGGCTCACTTAGCGTTCTAAGTTGATTGAGAGAGTAGTTGTGAATGTAGTGTTCTATGACTCGGGTGGAGGAGGTTGAGAACTTCTTTTGTTCTTCTGTGGAGTTAGGATAGTGTGACTTTGAAAACTTTGTAAGTGTCGTGTGTATGTGTATGTGTATGTGTTGGGGCTTGATTCAGGGTAATTGTTCAGTAAGTATTAACAACTGGTAGATTGACTAGGAGACTTAGTGTTTTGGCTGTACTTGTGCAATGGGTGATGGGATAGAATGTGGAATAAAGAGTTGACTTTATTGGTCACTAATGGATGGAGGTGTTGTGTTTACTTGTTGCTCTGTTTGGGTCGTTACATGGTGTCGGTAGCTTGTAGCGTGGTAGGCCTTTGCGAGTTTGCTTGGTATGAGAGGATAAATATGTGAAACTTGTTATTGTCAACTTGGTCAAGATTGTGAGTACATTGGCAGAGTAAGGGCATTAGTGTTAAGATAACCCATTTGGGTTTAAGGGTGAGATGTTGTGTGGTAAGTAATGGGTTTTGTTTGTGTGGTGTGTACCAGTGCATGCTTGGAGGTTGTGCGATGTTGTATCGAAGGGGATTGGTCATGGGACTATCCTAGGAGGTTGCCTTGGTGTAGCAATAGTGTGCTTAATGTGTTGTTAAGAATGGTCCAATGTTCAATAGTGCTGGGTCACTTGGGTGTGGTGTTTGTTGCTTGTTGTTTGGTTTGGATAGTGGAACTCCGAGTGAAGCAGTGAGATGGTGTAAAAGGATTGGTGCGCTACGTTAGAGTTGTTTTGTTCTTATCGGTCATTGTGTGTGTGGTGTGAAAGGTTGGTGTATGTGTTGACTTGAGGGGGTGTGTTGTATTTTAACTTGAGAAGTCCATTTCGGACTCAAATGTGAAGTGAGGATGTGCATGCCACATAGGCATATGTATGATGGGTGAGTTGAGAACCAGAATACTGTAGGTTAACTTTGAGGAATCCGAAAGGATTCAACGAACATGTGAGGTTGTGTATGGAACTCCATTTCAGAGTTAGTGAGGTTGGGCAAGGTGTTGGTGTGATGTTGGGTTATGTGAAGTTAAGTGGTATGTCAGTGTTTGGAGACTGATGCGGGATAATGGTTCTGGATAATCGATTGGTTAGTGTTTGGGTTGGTTGACATATAGTCACCTTGAAAACAGGTTGAAATTGAGGGATGTGTAATTGAATGGTGTCTTGATGTGGCATGTAAGTCCCGTATGGACAGTTACAATGTTGTTTTGAGTTTGTCGTAACCAGTTTGGGGTTACGGTTGGGAACTTTGGTCATGTGAGGACTTTTGTGCCATTGTATGATTGGTGGGTGTGAAATTTCTTTATTCGTGTCATATTATGTTGTTGGCACTTCAGAAATTTTCTAGAGATTTTATCATGGAAATTGGTGTTGATATTGTGGCGTCGCCACGGGTGTGATGGATTTTATGGGATGATTTTGAGGAAAACAAAAATCTTCTTTTAGTGTTGTGGCCTTGGATGGTCTTTTTGAACTAAATTGGTTTTGGTTGGAAATGTAAGTTTTAAGTTTGATAAAAAGCTGAATCCAACGAATCAAAAACAAAATGAAAATGGTTTTGTGTTATAAAGAACATCTATGGTTTTAGAATGTCAGTTTTGAAATCTTTAGATTTTGTTGTGAACGGTTGAAAATGTATTTGGGTTGTGTTTTATCTTGTGTGTGGAAGACTTGTTTTGATCTAGCCTGAGTTACTAGCTATGTGGTATGTGTTTATTTTGCATAGGCTTGAAATTGTTGGGCATTGAGGTGCCACAACGTTGTTAGGATTAATCATGTTTTGTTTTATGTTCTCGTGCTATGAGAGAGTTAATTGGGAACTTTGTGAGCAAAGTAGCTTTCTTATTCTCCTTGTCTGAACGTGGAGCACTCGGTAGCTATTTGAGTATTGTCGGTGGTTGAGGCGTAGATCACGTCTTTGAGTCCAAGGAGTTGTTGTCATTGTTGTGGTGGTGGTTGTTGTTTCTTGTCTCGTAGACCACAGTGAGTTATGTGGATCGAAGAGTCCTCCGTGAGGTTTTCTTACCATTCTTGGTGTTCAGGTGTCTTGGGACCCCGAAGTGTTAGATTGGGTGACCTTTTGGTTTTGGTGTTTCTTAAATTTCGCAGACGAAATATCCTAAGGTGGGGAGGTTATAGCACTTTTGTCCTCTAAACTATTGGAGAGTGTATTTAATTCCTTCATTTTCATCTTGGGAGTCTTTGGAGTTATTGTATTTTGGTTTTGGAGGAGCACAATTCGATTTAAACTTGTTGGGATTATTCGTTCATGCTTGTTTACGTTGAAAAGTTCTTTGGGAACTTGGAAAATCAGTTCTGGTGTCGACACTAGCCTTGCTGAGGGTTGACACCACCTTCCTGCCCTGTCTTTAGTGTCCTTGCTAGGTTTTAAGGTCGACACCAGGGGTTCTAAGGGTTGACTCTTCCCTTGCTGATTTGTTCTGGGTGTATTTTGAAATAAAGGATCGACACCACTGGTTCCAAGGGTCGACCCTTGTCCTCTACACACATTAGTGTCTCAGCTTTTCTTCTTGAAGGGTCGACACCTCTTTCTGAAAGGTCGACCCCTGTGAGTAAATTTCCAAATTTTTGGTTCAGTTTTAGGGCTCTACTTTTGGGAGTTTGACTTATTTTTGCCTTTGACTTTGGGGCTATTAATCTACCACTATAGTTAGACCCCAAACACACTTTTCTCATTCACTTTTTCTTTTCCTTTTTCTATCTCTCTTCCCTCTTTAAATCATGAATCCCTCTCTCTCTCTTAGAAACTCGACTTTCTTACATCGATATCTAGATCTACTTGGTTAGAGGCATCTTTTCACCTTAGTCCTTTGAGAAATGTTGTAGATCTCATCAAGGGCTTTCTTTCGATCCAAGAGTTTCGTGGTTTCATCGACTTTGGTTTTCTTCGAGTTCACCTCTTCGCTTCAAGAGGTAGGGTCTATTTCCTAAGCTCAATATGAGTTCAGCAGCATATTTGTGACATATTTTGTTATGTATATTTGGTGGTCATTTGGTATGATTTTTACCCTTGTTATTTGTTATTTCAAAAGATCTATGGATTTGGGTATTTTGGGTTAAACTTAGGGTGTGGATTTTGAAATGTAAAAGAGAGATTTTTCAAATGAGTTTTGAACAAGGTTATGATTTTGTATTGGTGGTTGAGATATGTTGACATAGTGGCTTTCCTTTACTTAAAAGTGATTTTGAAAGAAAATCAGGTTTTGTTCTAAAAACATGGGTTTTGGCTTATGTTGGAAAATAATGAAAAATGATGTTGGTTTTGTAAGAGATGGGAAGAAAATGGTTATGGGATTTTGAAAATGATTGTTGTTACTCTTTTGGGAAAATTTATCTATATTGATATCTTTTGATTATTGCATTAGAGATAATTATTTTGGCTATTGGTAGAGGATAGCATTGCCGTGTGTTAAAAATTGCATGTGGATTAAGCAAATTTGAAATCATTCATATCATAGAGCATGTAATGGATTTTTGGAAATTAAAACCGTATGTTTGGAAAGAAGTTTTGGAAATTCTTGTATTATGTTTTGGAACATTTGCATTATTTTGGAAAAATAATATTTTGAACCACACGTATTGTGCTATTGGAAATGACAAATAAAATGGCAAAGCTATGAGGGGGTGTTAAAGTAGAATTAAGTTGGCCTGTGTATCCATGGTGAAAGACCTAAACTCGCGCGGTAGGTGTCAAGCTTCCCGGTTAGCACCAATAAAAATGTCCTTGTAACTTGTATAGTTACTCGTATGAACACTAGCCTTGGAGATTTACCCATTTTATTTATTATCGTTTTGGCTAGAAGGGATATTTTGGAAAGAGGTTTTAGTGATGTATTCACATTTGATTTAGCAATGTATTTGTTGGTTGGTACTAAGATACTTGGATTGGTTTTTGGAAAGGAATTTTATATCAAACAGATGATTTGAACTCGGAAAACGTTTTAATTAAACGTAAGGTTTTGGTAATTGGAAAGAAAGGATTTTGTTGAGAAATCAAATGGATTTGAAATTACATTTGGGCATATTGTATATATGTATTGCATCATGATCATTTATGCTGGTAGGACATGTTTAGTTTTTAAAATATTCTCTACTGGGCTTTATGCTCACCCTACGTGGCTAAAATGTTTTTCAGGTGTGCATGTGTGGACGTGTGTGGCTTGCTTTTCGTGCTCCTCGGAGGGGTTTATTCTCCTCGGATATGATAGCCCTACAGTTCGGACTACCGTTGTTCTAAATCTGATTTCACAAGTGCAATGTAAAATAAATAAACACAAATAAGTCCAAATCCGGTAAATCTTTTGGAAAATCAATTTTTAATCAAAAATGCCAAAAATGGACCGCATTGCCAGATTTCAGAGTCGCCACCTAAATATTTTTGAAATATTAAGGAAACTCGTGACTCATGCCAAAAGCCACTTGTCTGCCATAACCAAAGTGTCTCGGCTCAAGAACTTAGGTATAAGAGAGGAAGGTCGTGAATTGAGTACCACACTCACCCGATCAAAGATTGGCCTCTACTAATCATAATGTGATTTTTATGTACATTATATGCTCTTATTCCGATTATTATGGTATCTTGACTATGTGATGCACACAAGTATTGACTAATTCGCCCAATTTGGAATGTTTTGATTTTATGTTCATTTTGAAAAGTATTTGAATATGTGCCACTTGAAAAAGTGATCTCATGTGTACATTAATCAAATTATCCCAACTAAAGCGAAAAAGCCTTCATCCACAGGCATTCAAACAGATATATTAACTAAGCACTTAGCCTCATGGTAATCATGCTTGACATGGCAACAATCGCACACATACAATATGCTAAAGCAAAAACACTCACCTAGTACTCAATCAAGGCAAGCCAAAATAGAAGAAAATAGTTAGGAAAATGCATGCTCTAACATGCAAGTGACTAAATGCAACACATGCAAAATGCAATTAATAGGTTTGGTTTATTAACATGACACAGGACTCAACTCAAAGCATGCGATAGCGCACGTATTCAATTAGGTAGGAAATAACAACAAGATTATAATGATGAACCAAACCCAATGCATGCAAAAATGGATACAAGGCATGGCATTGTTATGAAAATGTAAAACATAATGCTACCATTGTAAACATATAAATAAAATAGAGAAAGAAATAGAGGTTAGAAGACATACATAAATATTACCATTGTACCCTCATACAAAATGGTCTGAATGAAAGTCCTAATTAAACGAATTATTACAACACCAAATTAACTAATTTAACAAGCTATTACAATAACTAAATTTAACTAAACAAAGCGTCGCACCAGAACGAATGAGAACAATCTCCTGTAAGCTTCTTTGTTTTGCTACCGTGAACCGATGCATTCACAGTCGGAAAAAGTAACTGCTTTTTGCCTCTACCGCTTTTTTACACAAAAATGACATTGCTTGCATAAAATAGAGTGGCCGGTCGGCCTTGAAAAGTGGTTGGCCGGATGGAAGGGTGGCCGGCCGGCCACTGTGTTTTGGTACTGCCTTGCTGCCACAGAAATGAAACAGAGCAAAAACAGAGTGTTTCCAAGTGGTGTTTATCCTCTCTTCTTCTTCCTATCATGAAACAGATCAAGGAAGGGGTAGACTCGATTCGCAAACCATCAATTGACGCAAGCTCGTTGCATGATGATCTATGAATCGATGGGACAAAGTCTCAATAAATGGAAATAAAAGACCAACGAAACCTCCTCCCTATCATGGAGTTACCTCTCTAGAGAAGTGGTAGACATTTCTTCTCTAATCATTAACATAACTAATGAGTATGTAATTAACGTCCGATTGAACCCAAACCAACTTTATTACTCTTTTTACCATTTTAGTCCAATTTTATTAGCCCTTTTTATTACCTTTCCATTCTTTAATCATTTTAGTCCAAAAATGAGAGTTATGTCCACTAAATGAGGAGAAGTGTCAAACAAGGAGTTATTCTTGGCTTGAGAGAGATGTAATGCCTTGGTAATGAACCTCTAAAGAGATTAAACCATTAAGCATGAAAGAGTCTCTTTCGCATGCCTTAAACAACACTCGTTTGAAACGACTCTCAAACAAAGAAAACCAAGAAAATAGGGAGGGTGCAGAGATGAGTATTACAAGTGTGAGCATATGCATGAAAGCTATGAAAATAAAAGCTATCAACTCAAATAAGTTTGCGTCTAAGGCCTAAACTACAAAACCTATGAGGACTACAACACTACAAGCATGCTATGCAAAGCATAAATGAAATAAATACATTAAAACAGTCCTAAAATGAGTAAAAACATTGCTGGAATTGAG